>JBBPBX010023710.1:0-24935 GCA_038048925.1 Garcialebias charrua | reverse complement strand
TAGTTCAGTCGGCACAGTTCCCTTTCAGTCTGGTCTCTCAGTGCAACATACTTGCTATGGGAATTGCGCCCCGCGCGATAACCTGAAGGAATATACTCACGCCTTTATGGCTAGGGGCATCATCGCCGCGCCAGAGGCCCCGCCCTCTGGGTACTTAAGCGTCTTGCGCCCCTCCATCTTTCTCTTTTTGCCCTTCACCTCGCTTAAACCTGAACTACCTCTTCGTGGGACTTCTCTGTTGCTTCATCGCTCAACCTGAGGTGAGCTCGCTCCCTGCACAGAGCGCACAAATTATTCCTGCGTACTGCTGGACTAGCGAAAGCTAGTCCGGCACATTTCTCTTAACCCCAAAGTATTTTTCTCCTCTCTCTACAGGTTGCTTCGCTCGACAGCGCTAACTGCGCCACAAGAAAAAAGCTACCTCGCTAACTCCAAGCGAGCTAGCCAGCGAAAGCGACGCGACGGAGGAGACTTTTCAAGAAAAAACATTCTGGAAGGACTCGCTCGCCTCATCTCGGACATGCCTCCGGAGAAAGGAAAGCGAAAGGCGAGACTTCCAAGGAAAACCAGCGGGACGGTGTGCCTAACTTTGTGCGCCTGTCCCAATGGATGCGGTTTTCTCCCTCGCAGTAACGGACACCCACGAGGCCTGTCCAGTCTGCCTGGGAATGCTTCATGAAAAAACAGCACTGGATACGCCAGACTTTTGCCCACATTGCAACCTCATGATGGATGTGGTGCTGCGGCATCGGGTTGATCTCGTCGCCAAAGCAATGGGCGCTTCAGCGACAACAGCGGACGAGGACACCACAGAGCCCCTCACTCCCACGCCTGAGTTGGAGAACATGGCTCTACATGACAGCACACATGTCGAATGGGGCGAATGCCTTGACGTGCTGGCTCCTATGGTGGACCTAACAGTCGAATTCGACACCCGTAGCATGATGAACGAGGACGAGATCTCGATTTCAGCCTCGGGCGAATTTTCAATGGAGGAGGCGGACGTGGAACTGGAGGATCAGGGTGAAGATCTCTCCCAGACCCGGTACCTATGCTCCCAGAAACTGACTTTTCCATCCCTGCTCTGTTCGACTTGTGCCACAGAGCAACGGACGCCCTGAATATTCCATGGCCTGAACCTCCGCCTCGCCAACAGGTCACGAGGCTGGTAGGAAACTATTTTTACTCGAAGCAGCAGGCCGTCACGATGCAAAAGATGCCCGTGTTCCCTGACTTCCTCACAGAACTAACTCGCACCTAGGCCCAACCAAGAGCCTCCATGCTACTTCCCCTCTCACAGTTCCTCGACGTAGATGGGATGGATGAAGTAGGAATAGCTAACGTGCCTCAGATTGAGGACACACTAGCGTCTCACCTGGCTCCTAAATCATCAGGAACTAAACCAACTCTTCCCAGCAAGGCTTGTCGAGCTTCAGCGTCTCTACTCGAGAGATGCTACAGGGCTCAGGGACTCGCGGCACGTGCCATGAACGCGTCCGCGTTAATGCAGGCTTACCTGGCGGAAAAGCTGCAACAGCTTCAAACAACAACGGACAAGCAGGCGGCTGCCGAATTGCTGGATGAAGCCCGCAGGGCAACAGACTTTGTGCTCCGTATGATAGGGACAGCTGCTGTTGCGCAGCCGGAGGGGTTGTTTGGTAAAGCTTTGGAGCGAATTCAGACCAAGCTGGACCAAAGACACAGACAAGCAGAAACTCTCCGGGTGGGCATTCCCCGGAGAAGCTTCGCTCCCCCCAAGGGAGTCTGCTGGCAGCAGACCTGCGCAGTCTCAGCACCACTCGGCAACGCGTGCCCTACCGCAGAAGCGGCCAGCATACGAGGAGGAGCCTAGGCAAAGACCCCCGTAGGGCCCACCTCGTACGGAGCACGCATGGAGCAAAAACAGGTTTGTCCCCCGCCAGGCGACAAAGCACAGGGCCTCCTCGGCGAATCGTGACAACAGACAAAAACACGCCTGATGAACCAGGTCCACGTTTCCACGTTACACGGTCACCCGCCCACGTGGTAACGGGATTGATCACTTCATGTCCAGACTTTGCTTGTAACACAGTACAAACAGCTGGTTTATTTACAGCATGCACAAATCATGCTTTCTCTGCTGTGAGTGACATAAAATCATGTACGTCATTGCACATAAGCACGAATAAAGTTCATGAAACAGCTCCTCTCTGTTTTATCGACTCTCAAAAGAAACAACAACAACACACAATCTTCAGCAAAACAGGTCCCTCTGGCCTGCGAGCCATCATAAAGGGAGAATGCATTTCCCTCCCTCTCCCTCATGGCCCACAGGGTATTAGCATAATTAATAAACCCCAGCAGGATGCCTCTGATACATCTGCAATGAGCAGACACAGAGGCGTCTGTGAACCCCCTCTCCTGTACCTCTCAGGGAGACAGGTGGGGAGGGTCACGTGCTCAAGCCCTCGTTTCGTTGTGAACGATGAAACAGCCAATACACTACCCAGACGAACATGTGACATGTCCACACCTCAGGGAGGCAAGCTGACAGAGTCTGACGACGGGAGGGCTACATCAGACGCCCTCAGGCAGCCACAAACTTCACACCTTCACAACAGTGACTGTGTTCAGCCTGTTGTAGATGAAAACAAGTCAGAGCCGAATCAGAACCCTCTTCCTGTTTTTCGAGGGAGACTGAGCTCTTTATCACCAAATAATCGGAAGTCTGCCAAGCCAAAAGGAACACCCCACGCTCTAACGGTGCAGCCGCTCCTTTGTTATTAACGAGGGACACGCATTGCCCAAGCAGTACTCAGATAGCACGTCACCTCTCGTTCTGTGCTGATCCAAATCTGCTTTCAAAGATAATTCTCCCAAAGGGTGAAACACAGACCTTGGTCGGTTTACCTGGTACCAAGGCTCCATTAAAGCCAAGGACCAGTAGACTGGACCACCCCAGAAAACGGATTGGAGTCAGGAGGTCTGCTCGTTTACATAACTCGCAGCCTCACAGCAGGACCCCAAACTTGGAGGAGGAAAATAGACGTTCTGCTCCAAACCTGTCTAATAAGGATGACAGGTTATATTTGCCCTCAATTAACCCTGAGCAGGGTAACTTGGGAGCACATCTGCAAGGAGGCCTCCTTCCCAATCTGGTTGACCCCCAGGGGTTAACAGCCTCCGTGTCACCAGAAGGGGTAGTACAACCACTTAGGCCAGGAACTGCCAAAAGTCTCAGCTTGTTGGCTGAAAAAAAACAGGTTGATGGCATCACGCTTACAAGAAAATGTGGTATTGACCATACAAAATGCCTGTGCTAGATCAACACAATCTTTATACGCACAAAAGTGGCGTATTTTTGAAGCCTGGTGCTCAGAAAGAAATATTGTTTCTTATGCATGCCACTTGGCTCAGCTCCTGACTTTCCTTCAGGACTTACTGGAAAAAGGTTGTTCTTATTCAACGATTAAAGTTTTCCTATCAACTATTTCAGCCTGTCACAAAGGCTGGGGACACAGGACACCCGGAACGCATCCAATCATAATAGGATTTATGAAAGGTGTCCTTCAGACCAAACCAACCAGCAGGATTCTGACCCCTGGTTGGGATCTTGGCCTAGTCCTGGGGGCCCTCTGCGGCCCTCCATTCGAGCCACTGAGCGAGGTTAAGATAGATTTACTATCTTATAAAACTGCTCTACTCCTGGCACTTTGCTCAGCGAAACGCGTGGATGACCTCCATGCATTATCTGTACATCCAATGTGTACCAGATTCGCCCCTGACGGGTCAAAGGTCACACTAAGGCCTATTCCTGCATACACTCCCAAGGTCTTGACTCTGAACCATAAGAGTCTAGACTTTGATCTCTCCTCTTTTCCACCTGCTCCTGTCCTCACTCAGGAACAGGAAAGGCTACAGGCTCTCTGCCCAGTGAGGGCTTTACGCACCTACATGCAGAGAACAGCCGAATGGAGGAAAACAAACCAACTGTTCGTCTGCTTTGCAGCACCTGCTACCGGGAGAGCCCTATCAAAACAACGCCTCTCACATTGGGTGACTGAGGCCATTAAAAGGGCCTACAGTAGCAAAGGTCAACAGGTACCCTCTGGAGTGCATGCTCACTCCACTAGGGGCTTGGCCACTTCCTGGTCATTATTCAAGGGTGTACCAGTCGCAGACATCTGTGCTGCTGCGAATTGGAGCTCATTAAATACTTTTGCAAAGCATTACAGTTTGGATGTTACTGCGGGTGACGTCACTCAGGCTGTCCTTTCTAACACACAATAGAAAGTAGCCTTGGGATGCCTGCTGGTCAAAGGCAGACGTTCACTCTAGCATGCATTTTACTGAGCATTTCAAGGGCGTGAATGGATTACGTTCCCATAGCAAGTATGTTGCACTGAGAGACCAGACTGAAAGGGAACTGAAAGTTATGCACCATAACTCATGTTCCCTGAAGGAAGGGAACGAGGTGCAACATAGCTGGCCCTTTTCAATGCTGAAAGCTCGGTGAAGTGCAACTTTGGAGAAAGATGGAGGGGCGCAAGCCGCTTAAGTACCCAGAGGGCGGGGCCTCTGGCACGGCGATGACGCCCCTAGCCGTAAAGGCGTGAGTATATTCCTTCAGGTAATCACGCGGGGGCGTAATTCCCATAGCAAGTATATTGCACCTCGTTCCCTTCCTTCAGGGAACATGAGTTATGGTGCATAACTTTCAGTTTCTCTTTCTTCGTGACAAATCCATTCCACTTGATTAATAGGAGAATGTTCAAACCACTAAAACTCCACTCCAGGTTTTCTTGGTTACCTCCAACTCTCCACCAACCTGCAGTGTTTCTCCTCTGTGTCTCCTCTTACCTCAGCAGAGAATGCCCACAGGCATGCGCATAGCCAGGGCCGGTTCGCTGGGTTCGAACGAACCGCCCACTTTGCCTATGAAGTCCCATCTAGTCATTCTATGAGGGGCGGTTCGTTTATAAATGTGGAGCTTAAAATATAGACACATCCTGGTGGCTCACTGGGAACGCATTGTGCCGTTAGCTGCTCCTAACCTTATCTAGACCTCATGGGTTCGATTCCCACAAGGTATGATATATATATTTTTTAGATTATTTATTCATTCCAGATTAAAAAAAAACACAAGAAAACTATTTACAAAACAACAAGTTTGTGAGAAACATGCTTTAAATAGAACTAAAGTAAGGAAGTCTAGATGAAATGTTGCTTTTTTGTACACTAGAGTGTACAACTTTTTGCACATTGGTGCACATGCACGCGCGCACATGCAGACACACTATAATGTCTGTCCCCCCTCCCCACCCAACACACACACACACACATTACAGATGCTTCTGACGCCCATGGTTAGTGCTATTCAACAGACAACAGGATATTTGTTTAGTTTTTCTAATTTTATTAATGATCAAATCATTGTTTTTAAATGTTATTCTTGATGAATCACATACCTTAAGGTTTCTTACACAGAACTCATGTACGTAAGATTGAGCCGTTTGGCCTCGGATATGAGCCAACTATCAAATTTATCCTGGAACATGGGTAAGTAGGGAAAAAATTAAGGTTGGGAAAAAGCTTTTTCTATCACAACTCCTCGCCCCCAAACCCCCCACCCCAAGAAGTTCTGTGCAGGCTTATCAGAACTGTGCCGGCTGACCAACATCTTATCAGGACTATGGCCTATCATCTGAAAGTGCTCAAGGACAAATCTCAACGTCTTGATGTCAATTGCATATGTAATTGAGAAAGCTTATCGGATGATGAGCGAAACGTCTTGTTTGTTACAAATAAAGTCCAGTTGTTCTGTATTGAACACCTTTTTTGATCATATGTAATCAAGTTTATAAATGGGCTTGCTGGTAGAGTTTTTTGACGTCATGTAATCAAGTTTATAAATGGGCTTGCTGGTAGAGTTTTTTGACGTCTCAAATCGAGTCCTGATAGGACAAGATGTGAAGAGATATTTTTTCGTAATATCACTATCCACCCTCATGGCCTTTTCCCCTTTTCTATCTAAAAGTATTCTAAAAAAGAATAAGGGGCCGCGCTATGATAGTAACTACGTGTACTCCGTCCATCTTTCGGATGACTGCACAAACATTATTTCACTGTATCCTGGTACAATGATAATAAATATTATTTTGATTCTGATTCTAGTTTTGCTGTCAGTTATTCTTATGAACTTCTCTATTTAACTATTGAGATAAAAAAGAAAGTGTGAAATATGCAATGGTGTGAGCATCAATAAAACCTGTTTACTTTGAAGCAAACGTGTGAGTTTCTACTTGTCATCACATCTGAATCTGTTGTTTAACGTCAGCTGTTTTCAGTATTTTGTTCTTAGAGTGAGAAACAACGTGAAGCATATACATTTTCAATATCTTTTTTATCTCATTTGTTTGTTGACGATTGCAGGTCACTTTTTTTTTCTCTCATCCCACAATCTTTTTTATCATCTTCCAGCTACAGTGAAACCCTTCCTGTCTTGTCTTTCCTATCTCGAGCAGCTTATCACAGAAAGTATTTGTCTACAGACAAATAAACAACACATCATCACACGACATTCTGCTCTCTGTCATTTCTCTCTTTTTCTTTTTTTAGTTACATGCTTTTATGTTTTGTTGTATCAATTTAAAACAACATTGTGCAGAATATAACTAATACAATGGTGCTTGAAAGTTTGTGAAGCCTTTAGCATTTTCTATATTTCTGCATAAATATTAGGCATGTAACGGTTGTAATGGGTTTACCGAACCGTTTAGGTACGTCACGTTCGGTTCGGTCCACCTGCGTACCGTTTCGGTTATTTTTTCCACTCATTGAACGTTAATATATGCACCGTGGAACAAAATTTCCTGGCCGCGTTTCCGCACGGAGCTATTATCGCGAAGCACGCGCAGCTCGCGCTGCCTTTAGCCGTTAGCTTCTCACTGCGGTCTCCTGTTTGGGACTGTTTCTTGTTAAAAGACGAGCGGCGCGCACATTCAGCGCTGTGTGTGTGGACTTTGTTTCATGAAGAGACTGGCTCTCTCTCTCTTGGCACGTCTCACGTGAACGCGCTTGAAACGACGTCATCGGAATGTGAACACCGCAGTGAAGAACGAGCAGCTTGCCGCTAACAACAGCTGTCAGCTGCACGCCTGCATTTAAACTACTTTTGTCAGGTAAATCATATCAGTCCAGAGCAATAACACAAACTGTGAGTTTTTAAATATCTGAGTCGAAGTCTGAGTGTTGTTATTATGCGCAGGCTTTAAAGTTATTGATCCTCACTACGAACCCCCATCACTCAAAAAGTTCAGAACTTTATGAAAAAACAAAAACTGATGTCAACAAGCCCTGGAGCAAAGCCCTGCCCTGATGATGAGTGAGAGATTCAACCGTTCAAAAAGAGGTATTCTTTTATTATTATTATCTGTGGAATGTTCTGGAGAGTGATGTGAAAAATGCAAAATCAATGTATACATTTAAGAAAAAGGTCAAAAAGGACTTGCTCAAAAACTATATATGATGTAGCTTAGTGTGTTTGTGTATTACAGTTAGAAAAATTAAGTAGTTATTCATTTTGTGATGTAGTTTGAAGGTTATCATTGTTTGAACAAACTGTGAAATAAGGGGCAGATATAATAAGATTTCATCTTCTTTCTGCTCATTTCATTTTATCCTACTTGTATTCTTGTATCTGATGAAACTGTTTTGTATTGTTCTTTTAAAATGAATGAATAAACATCAAATCAAATCAAAATTATCTAAATAATCTTTTTTATTCAAAATCATAATCTTATTAACTTTTTTTTTTTAAATTGTGTTTTATTTCCAGTCTGGGACAGACATCCACCAGAGATCACCTGCAGCTAAGAAGTGTGTGATGACTGAACTGAACTCTGAACTTTTCCAGCACCTGTCCCACCAAGAAGAAGTTGTGAGTACAGTAATGAGGACAAATACAGCCACACTGATGCTACTGGACAAAAACTTGATTAGTTAGATTGTAAACAGTCTGTTGCTGCTTATTGTTCTGACTGTTATTGTATTTATTAAGATTTTTTATTATTGTTAAAATAGTTTTATTGTAGAGTGCTGTTTATTTAAAATATCATCCAAATGGGTCACTTTTATTTATTACTACCGGTACAATACTGTACAGTACAAACGTATTTTTGGCATATTTTCAAAAGAAACATTTTGTAAGTCTTTATTTTGTCCTTTTTTTTTGTACCGAAAATAAACCGAACCGAGCCCTCCTTGTAGTTGAACCGAACCGAAATGTGATTTTAGCGTACCGTTACACCCCTAATAAATATTACCTAAAACATCATCAGATTTTCACAAAAGTCCTAAAAGCAGATAAAGAGAACCCAGTCAAACAAATGAAACAAAAATATTTTACATGATCTTTCATTTATTTAGGAAAATTGATCCATTATTACTTATTTGTGAGTAGCACAAGTATGTGAACTTCTAGGATTAGCAGTTAGTTTAAAGGTGAAATTAGATTCAGGTGTTTTCAGTCAATGGGATGGTGATCAGGTGGGAGTGGACACCCTGTTTGATTTAAAGAATAGGGTTCTATCAAAGTCTGCTCTTCACAACATGTTTGTGGAAGTGTATCATGAATAAAGGAAATTTCAGAGGACCTCAGAAAAACAGTTGTTGATGCTCATCAGGCTGTAAAAGGTTACAAAACCATCTTTGAAGAGTTTGGACTCCACCAATTCACAGTCAGACAGATTGTGTACAAATGGATAAAATTCAAGATCATTGTTTCCCTCCCCAGGAGTGGTCGACCAACAAAGATCACTCCAAGAGCAAAGTGTGGAATAGTGGGCGAGGTCACAAAGGACCCCCAGGGTAACTTCTCAACAACTGAAGGCCTCTCTCCCATTAATGTTGATGTTCATGAGTTTACCATCAGGAGAACTGAACAACAGTGGTGTTTGTGGCAGGGTTGTAGGTTGCATGGAGAAAGCCACTGCTCTCCAAAAAGAACATTGATGCTCGTCTGCAGTGTGCCAAACATCACATAGGCAAGCCAGAAGACTGTAGGAAGAATGTTTTGTGGACGGATGAGACCAAAATAAAACCTTTTGGTTTAAATGAAAAGTGTTATGTTTGGAGAAACGAAGACTCTGCATAAGAGCCTTATCCCATCTGTGGAACATGGTGGTGGTAGTGTCATGGTTTGGGCCTGTTTTGCTGAATCTGGGCCAGGATGGAGTGTCATCTTTGATGGAACAATGAATTCTGAATTACATCAGAGACTTCTAAAGGAAAATGTCAATAAATCTGTCCATGAACTGAATCTCAAGATGAGATGGGTCATGCAGCAAGACAATGACCCTAAGCACAAATGTCGTCCTACCATTTTCCTCAATAAATAAATTACCAAGTATAATATTTTTGTCTAATTTGTTTAACTGGGTTCTCTTTATCTACGTTCAGGACTTGTGTCAAAATCTGATGATGTTGTCAGGAGTATTTATGAACAAATATAGAACATTCTATAGGATTCACAAACTTTCAAGCACCTCTGAATGTTAACTGTGCTTTAAAAAATAAATAAATACAATGCAAACACAGTTTAATTTGAATACAAGATATTATTTTCTGTGTCCACTACAGAAAATTTGATCTTTGCCTTAAAAAGTAACAATTAAAATCAGAAAAGTATCTTTAAAATAAATCAGGCAGTAACTGATTTACCTTTTTAGTAGACAAAGTACCTTTGGAGACTTTGTTGACTATTTAGTTGGTTTTCATTTCAATCTGTTTTCTCATTGTGGTCATTTATATAAACAAACAAACAAAAAACTACTGGTACATACCTTACATAAATATAATAGTTTGAATGAATAACATTTTTTTTGTGATTCTAGCTGCTTCAATAAAAATGTAATGCTGTAACTAATGAAAACTAATGGGTAAACTGCATTTGCAAGTGAGTCACCAGAGTGTTTCAAAACATTTGCAGTGGTTCTCAATTTCCTAATGTGAGCTGCAGAGGCAGATAAAGTTGACAATTGAATTTTGAAAATTTCCCCCAAATTATGCAACCAATTTACTCTTAAAAATTGTCATGGGTGTACCTATTTATTTTTTTGTTATGAGCATAACTGCCACCTTTCATTTTTTTACATTTTGTACACTATCATTATGAGATTGCCTTGTATTGTTTCTTTTGTAAAAAAATGAACAAATTTAATAAACATAAACAATAGCATCTGGCACCCGTCTCTAGAGAGTTAGAGCTGTGTGTTTACACTTGCATGGGATATCTACTATGACAGAAAACATCTGAGGCTGCAGCATCAAATGTCCACATCTAAAAACTTAAAAACTACAATGATAAATACTTATAAAATCAAACTGGTCTAATTCCATCTATCGTCATTTGAAAAGTTTTCTCCGCCATAAATTTTGAAGCAACTTCAGATCTGGGTAGAAACTATTCCCACTATATTAGGCTTAGTGTATTACTAGTTGATGTTTTTCTTAGTTAGTTCTAGATGTTATTACTGTTGTTCTCTTTCATTTGTTGTTGGATGTAACTGGGACCTCGTGTACATAATCTCGTTTTCATCACATGTACCACATGCGGTGCAAATGACAATAAAGACTCTCTGACTCTCTGACTCTGACTCTGAAAACAAAGTGGGTGCAATATAAGTTTGCAAGTCATGCACAGAAAAACAAGTTGAGATTTTTTTTTCCCTTTTATAGATGGCCTCCCTTCTCACCTTACAGCCATCCTCTCACACCGATATGAATTTATTTTATTTATTTTTAATAGAGAGAAAGGAAAGATTGAAAGTAAGACAACAAAACAACAATTATCCACAAAAACAGCACAAGGCAAACACACCCAACCTCCGTCCGCAATCCTACAAAGCACATGACAGAACACTGCAACGAAACATACATGCATAAAGTCAAAGTCAAAGTCAAAGTCAACTTTATTGTCAGATCTGCAATATGTACTGTACAGGACATACACAGGACCGAAATTGCGTTTCTCTCAGTCCCTCGGTGCAACAGTAAACATCTAAACATTGAAACACTAAAACATATAATAATTGACATAAGCATAAAATAGTAAAACTAACACTGTCCTGAGTTTTTTGCATAGTGGAATAAGAGTATGAAAATTTACACCAACTCTAAAACTAAAACATTAAACATTTAATGAACATAATACTGTCCTGAGTTTTTGCATACTAGTATAAAAAAAGAGTATAAAAAGTATAACTAAAATAAACTAAAGGTTTCTAGCATTGACATTTGCAAAGTGGCAAAGCAGCGTATGAGTTAATGTACACAGTATATGTATGAGGTAGTAGTTGATGTTGTTATAGAGGCAAAAAGTGGCATATGCAGTAAGGCACATTGGGCATCCCTAAATAAGACCGTTCAGAGCACATTGTATATGTATCAGCAGTGGTGTAGATATTAGAGTAGTGTAAATGTAAACAGTAGTAGTTACATGTAAGCAGTAGTAATAAAAGTAAACAGTATTAATAAATGTAAACAGAGAATGTAAACAGTATTATGATTATAGGCAGTGATGTAATACAAACATTAGTGCAAGTATGAGAAGTAGTGCAAACTGTATGAGCACATGACCGAGAGCTTAGTGAATAAACCGTTTGATGACACAGAGTCCAGTGTTAAAATCTTTGTGTTGTGTGGTAATGTGTGAGAAAGTTTTAGTGTTAAGGCAGTTCAAATGGGAGGGGGGGCAGAGCAGGCAGAGTGTTTAGCATCCTGACTGCCTGATGAACAGAGCTGTCTCTCAGTCTGCTGGTTCGAGCCTGGAGACTCCTCAGTCTCCTCCCTGATGGCAGCAGTCTGAAGCGGCTGTGTAGTGGGTGTGTGGGATCACCTGCCATGCGGTGGGCTTTCCGAGTGAGGCGTTTGCTGTGTAAGTCCTGCAGTGAGGGGAAGGAGGTGCCGACTATCTTCTCAGCTGCTCTCACAATGCGCTGGAGGCTCTTGCGGCAGGATGCAGTACATGCACCAAACCACACAGTGATGCAGCTGGTCAGGACACTTTCTATGGCACCTCTGTAGAAGGTGCTCATGATGGGGGTTGAAGCTCCAGCCCTTTTCAGCTTGCGGAGAAAGTAGAGACGCTGGTGAGCCTTCTTTGCCAGTGCTGCAGTGTTCCTGCTCCAGGACAGGTCCTTTGAGACGTGCACTCCCAGGAACTTGGTGCTGTCTACTCTCTCCACTGCGGTGCTGTTGATGGTCAGAGGGGCATGTTGGGCATCCTTCTTCCTGAAGTCCACAACAATCTCCTTTGTCTTCTCCACGTTGAGAGTGAGATTGTTGTGTCCGCACCACAAGGCCAGGCGGCTCACCTCGTTCCTGTAGTCCGTCTCATCGTTGTTGCTGATGAGACCCACCACCATAAAGACTAATAATATTCATGACCTTGCAGTAGATTTCCATAAATAAACATACCCATACCTACAAATATATATACAGTATACATACATATGCATTCATATCACATATCCATCTACATATCTGCATATGATATCTACATATACATCCCTGCATCCATTTGTGTGTGGTTGTGAGCATGCATAAGTGAATAAGGTTCCTCCAATAGAACATTTAGTAGCGACCGTGAAGCATCAGAGATCCGTCCCCCCAAGGCCCGAGGCAGACGAAGGGGCGATCAAAGCCCAAGACCCCAAGAAGGACCCCGAGCCCAGAGTCCCCAGGGCCACCCGAACAGGACGAGCCACTCGCCCACTCCCCAGATCCGACCAAGGGGGAGAACCGGATGAGCTCCACCAGCGACCACACACAATGACCCCCGGGAGGCCAACAGCGACAAGCCCACAGGCCCCCGCCGGAGCCCGCTGCACGTTGGGATTTTCTAAAATTAGTTCACTCAAATGGTGGCTGTACAGATCACTGGTTGCTAGGCCTGTCGCAATAAACAATAAATCAATTAATCGCATGTCAAATGAAAATGATCAACCTCATTTTCGTTTATTGGCTTCATCATTTCTCCTTCTTTTTTTCTCTTTTCTTTAAAATCCATTTTAACCATCCAAAATTGCGTTTTTGGATCGTTAAAAGCAGCTAAGCTGAGAAGCTACGCTACAAGCTAAGCTAACAGGTCGACCTCGCCAAACAACCGCCTTCTTGTCGAAGCTCCAACATTCACAGTTGAAACGCGTGCCTTCATCTAAAATGCTGTTTTTCTCTGCAAAAAGAAGCTGAAAACTTGCTTACTGATTTTTATTAAAAGCTTTGTGTGAAACATGCTATGCTAAAGAGCTCAAACCACATCGAGCATCTACCATTTTGAAAAATGAAGAGAGACAGTCCATGTCACTTCAAGGGGCCTCCCTCCGATTTTTCTGAAAGAGACACGCTGCTCGCTCCCTCACTATCCATCCTTTGGTTCAAACAGTATTATACTGCCATCCAGTGGTGAAAAAAGGTACTACACACAAACAAATTACCAACATTTTTTCTTAAATTTGACAATAATTACTAATTATTGTCAAATTTCCAACAATATTATAATTGATCGCAATAATTTTTGAGGCCCAGCAATTTTTTTTTAGGTCTACAGGCCTACTGGTCGCTTTGTAGTGAGCACTTAGAATTCAGGTAAATTTCAACAACAATTAACCTATTTTCTTACACGATTCTCTCAGTCCGAGACATCTAATCTAACAGTTCAGGTCTAGTGAGATACTAATTTTAGGTCTTTTTTATTGGCATGTGGCTTCAGATCAAACAGTCTGTTTTTTTTTTTTTTATGTTACCAGCTCTTTAGTTTCCCTGCACAACTAACTCATAACTGGGATCACAAAGGGGTCCCCGGCATCTTAACATGCAGGTAATGAGCTCACATGACAGTGACCTGAACTCATTAGTGAGCTGAACTGGACCTTGCTTATTTTGTTCAGGAAGTAGGCTGGAAACAGCTTTCAATCTCCTGGGGAGCATGGCATTTAGTGCAGCGTTCTTTGATTAAACATCACGTCTCATAATGAAAAGTCACACTCTTAAAATAAGATCCAGCAACAAGAAGTAACAAGAGCAGCTGAGTGGCCTGCCCCAGTTTCATAAAATAAACACTTTACGCATCAGGCTTGTGTTTAAATGTGTTTAAAAGAGTGGAAACATGTGTGTCAAGTTTCTAAATCCTGCATTACTTGCATGGGTATTTGATAACAGAAACAGAAACAAAAAAATCAGTCTTCACAGACTATCACGTTTAAAAATATTTGACATGTTAAAGTAAAAAAAAAGGTGCTACATGCCAGATTGCCATGAACATAATGTTAGCACAATATATATAAAAAATGCACAGGGAATGTGTACATATTCCAGAAGCAATGTGTTAAAAATAGACTCTTTGAAGTTGGATGTACTTTGTATAAAGAACAGTAATACAAGTACATATGACAAGGAAAACAAAGAGTTGTAAAAAAAAAATGGCAGAAAACTAGTAAACAACTGACATTATTAATAACAATTTTGGGCCGGAAAATAAGTGAATCAAAGTTATGTCAGTTTGAGTCACTTTAGAATAAACTACATCTAAGCTTGTAACCACGAGAACATCATAATCAACATCATACACGCTGTAGAGCAGACTTTTTTAATGTCAAGTTTTGCTTCGTATGCAAAGAAAAGTACAGTACAATAAATATACTGTACATAACTTAATTTATTTTTTTCCAAAATAAATTTAGCTTATTTCTCCATGTTTGTTTACCAATGAAATAAAACTGTGGTATAAACAATATGCTGTGGTATAAACAATATGCTTTCCAAATATTGATAAAAAAAATCAACAACAATGACCATTTCTTGCATTTCTGTATGCTTTGTGGTGTGCTGCTGTGTGAAATGTTGCATGTTAATAATAAGCACTGTGTGAGTGAGTGAAGGAGAAATCTGCTGTAAAATGCTTAGCAGAACCTAAAAAAATACTCACATCAATAAAGTTTAGGGAGACTGTTCAGCGATTTGTAGACATCGAGGAGCATCAAATGTAGAACCACTAGACTGAGGAACAGCTTCTACCCTGAGGCTGTTAAATTCATGAATAAATAAATAATAAGAATAATCACTGCAAAATATCACAACATGCTGATGCTGATCTGTTTTCTTGTTGCTGTGTTCATTTGTGACCATCTGCTCATACAGACTCATGTTCGTGCTGCTGTTTGTAATGATGTTTTTCTATTACATTAGTGCTTAGTGTATTTCTAGTTGATGTTTTTCTTAGTTATATCCTAGATGTTATTACGGTTTTTCTCTTACATTTTTGTTGTTGGATGTAGCTGGGACCCTGTGTACATAATCTTGTTTCATCACATGTACCACATGCAGTGCAAATGACAATAAAGATTCTCTGACTCTGACATACAGGAGTATTTTGAACTGGATTCGAAGATGAACCGGTAGCCAGTGCAAGGAGGCCAAGACTGGTGTAATGTGCTCTCTTTTGTCTGTACTGGTTAAAAATTGGGCTGCTGCATTCTGGACCAGTTTTAGTCATGCAATGGTGGTCTGAGTGATACCAAACAGGAGTGAATTGCAGTAATCAAACCTAGATGTAATGAATGCGTACTGTCTCCAGGTTATTTTTGGACAATACTGTATGGGCATCAACTGGCTGCCCTGTTAGTGAAAACTTATAGTCTGGAATTGAAATGAACAAAATTATCCATTAAAGCAATTTTGCGTATTACAACAAACTGTAATTGCTTCTGTGCTGAAGCAACAACAACAAAAAAATATATATAAAAGGGATGAGAACTGGCTCCAACCTTTTGTCAAAGGTGGCTCTAAAGAAACTTTGGAGTTCTTTAAAAAAAACAGAGAAATTTCCTACGTACTGCTGGGTTAGCGAAAGCTAGCCCAGTGCCTTTTATTTAACCTCAAGTTTTTTTCTTCTCTCTTCGCAGCTTCGCTCGATGGCGCTAACTGCGTCACTCGCTACCTAGCTAACAGAGTTAGCAGGCTAGCCAACGAGAGCGACTCGATAAAGAGGACGTCTCCGGACCGCGTTACCTACAGCTAACAAGCTCAACTCTTCTCAGCCATGAGAAGGGAAAGCAAAAATCCAAAAAAATCTAAGAAGACCAGCAGGCCAGCGAGCCCCAGCTCCCGAGCCTGCCCCAGTGGCTGCGGCTACTCCCTTTCTGCGACAGACACACACGAGGCCTGTCCCGTCTGCCTGGGGATGTTGCACGCTAAGACAGCGCTGGAATCCCCGAGTCCTGCCCTCACTGCAGCCAGATGCTTGAGGCTGTGAGGAAGCGTCGCGTGGACATCATGGTCAAGGCCATGGGTGGTTCCGCAGCGACACGGGACCCAGATCTCACAGAGGCGCTCACTCCCACACCAAAGCTCGAGGCCGTTGACCTGGAGGACAGAGGCCACGCTGACTTGGGGGACAGTATGGACATGGCGGCCACCGTCGGGGACTCCACCGTCGAGTTTGATACGAGAAGCCTGTTACGCGCAGACGACGAGCTCTCGCTAACAACCTCGGGTGAAATATCAGACAAAGAAGCTAAATACGAGGACGAGGGAGAAGACAAGGACTTCTCCCAGAGCCCGACGACAGCTCACCCAGAGACTGATGTCTCCCTCCCCGCTCTGTTCGACCTGTGTCGCAGAGCGGCGGACGTTACGGATCAGCTGGCCTGAACCCCCACCTCGACAACAGGTAACGAGGTTGGCGGGGAACTACTTCTTCGCAAAGCAGCAGTCGGCCACGAGGCACAGGGTGCCGATTTTTTTGGATTTCCTGACGGAGCTGACTCGCACCGAGGCTGAACCCAGAGCTCCTATGCTTCCGCCTCTTTCCCAGTTCCTCGATGTTGCTGGCATGGAGGCAACAAGAATAGCCACCGTCCCGTAGATGGAGGACACACTAGCGGCCCACTTAGCCCCCAGAACATCGGGTTCCAAGCCAACTCTGCCTAGCAAGGCCTGCCGCGCCTCGGCCTCCTAGCTCGAAAAATGTTACCGAGCTCAGGTCCTCGCGGTCTGCGCCATGAATGCTTCAGCCATGATGCAGGCCTATTTGGCGGAGAAGCTGCAGGAGCTCCGGCAGACAACAAACAAAAAGCATGCAGCAGAGATCCTGGAGGAAGCCCATAGGGCGACAGACTTTTTCCTCAGGATGATGGGGACCGCGGCCATCGCTCAGGGGAGATGCATGGCTGAAGTGGTCATCGCCCAGTGCCATTTGTGGCTGACCTTGATGGACCTGCCGGAGGGCCAGCGGTACCCGTTCCTCCACCACCCCATTGAGCCGTCGGGGCTCTTCGGAGGGGTTCTGGAACGCATCCAGAGCAAGCTGGAGCAAAGACAAAAACAGGCTCAAGCCCTGCGTGAGGGGATGCCGAGAAAAGCTTTTGCGCCCCCCAGAGACGCCAGTGGGAGCAGAGCCATGCATCATCGACACCGCTAAGCCACACACCATCCCCCGCAAAAAAGGCCAGCATTCGACGGGGAGCAATGGCCGAGACCCGTAGCAGGACCTACTCAGGCTGGACAGGCATGGGCCAGAAACAGGTTTGTCCCTCGCCAAGCGGTTCCGCCGAGATCTTCCTCGACAAACCGGGACCGAAGGCAGAAGTTGGCCTGACGAAACGGGACCACTTCGCAGTTTTACAGGTTTGTCCGCCCATGTGGTACGGGAACCCAGACTTGTTAATCCAGACTTTATGTGTGAAATGCAGCAAAAAGCTGGTGACGTTTGTGTATGCACAAAACATGTTTCTGCTGTGTGTATAAAAAAGACGATTTGTTCTTTAAAACACAAAAATAAAGTTCCGAAAGCATATCCTGCCCTGTGTCTTGACTAAAAAAAACAACAAAAAAAACACAGCACCATTTTTATGAAAACAGTCTTGATAAAGGGAGAGGGCAATCACCCATCCTCCCCCGTGAAACACAAGGTGTCAGGCAAGACAATGAGCATCAGCGGGACGTCAGGGGTCTGTCTGCCACAGGCAGACTTCCTAGCGACCGCTGGTGGACAGGTCTGCTCGTCAAAGGGCGGCCGGGTGGGGGTCACTGCGCCCCCTCCCGCACCCTCGACACAAAACAACCCAGAATACACATGCCTTACAGGCTCAGCACACATGCTCAGGCCTGGAGGGCGTGTCATCCAAACACGTGGGTCATGTCGACCGTCAGTCGGGGCCTCCGGCTGTAGTTCTACAAGCGGCCACCCCCTTTCACGGGGGTGCTGTTGTCCAACATAAACCCAGACTGTGTCCACATTCTACAGGAAGAAATCTCTACAATGCTAGAGAAAGGAGTAATAAATGTTGTTCTAACCCACAATGTACACAAAGGCCATTACAGCAAGTACTTCCTTGTGCCAAAATGAGACAAGGGCTTAAGGTCTATACTGGATCTCAGGAGCCTGAACAGAAGGATAAAAACATAAAAATTTAGGATGCTCACACTGAGACAGGTAATCCAGTTGGTGAGACAGAGGGATTACTTCTGCACAGTCGATCTCAAAGACGCCGTTTTCCATGTGGGCATCCTGCCACCACACAGAAAATATCTCCATTTTGCCTTCGAAGGAAAAGCATTCAAATTTCTGGCCCTCCCTTTCGGATTAAAAACTACACCAAGATCATTTACGAAATGTCTGGATGTAACCTTAACCCTACTGAGGGGTCAAGGGGTCAGAGTTCTAAATTATCTCGACGATCTGTTGATCCTCGGGCGCGACAGAAACCAGGAGCAGCAGCACTCACAGATGGTGATGACTCACCTGGAGGCTCTGGGTTTCGTCATAAACCTACAAAAGAGCAATCTGATGCCATCCCAGATTACCGTATTTTTAGGAGTACAGGTAAACTCCATTCTGTACAGAGCATGGCTCTCAGAGGCTCAGATTTCATCCCTCCACCTCTGCCTGGCACACTTTCAGCTGGGCCATAGTGTCCCTCAAACTGTGCCAGCGTCTCCTGGTTCTCCTGGCAGCAGCCATTGTCTATGTGCCTCAGGCCTTACTAAAAATGCACCCTCTGCAGATATGGCTAAACAAACAAATGTATCCTGCCTCCCTCAGGCGGGCAGGAGGGATACTGATCAGCCCAGAGTACATGAAGGCTCTGGGACCCTGGAGGGCCCCTTCAGTGTTCAGGACAGGCGTCACGCTAGGACGAGTGTTGTCTCGAGTATTGATCACCACAGACGCTTCAAAGACAGGTTGGGAAGCTTTTTGCAGAAACCAGCATGCCCGAGGGGTCTGGAAACAGCAGGAGACAAAGCTCCACATCAACTTCCTGGAACTGAAAGCTGTGTTTTTGTCCATGAAACACTTTTACAAGAAGGACCTGATTACAAAACAACATGTCCTGATAAAATCGGACAACAGAACGACAGTGTCCTTCATCAACAGAGAAGGTGGGGCATAGTCCCGACCCCTCCTCAGCTTGACACACAAGCTGCTCACGTGGTGTAGCTCCCGAATATTGTCGCTGAGAGGGACACACATCCCGAGCAAGCTAAACCATGGGGCAGACGCCCTCTTCAGAGGGTCCCTGCTTCCCTCAGGGTGAAGGCTAAACCCGTGTATCGTGGACCAGATATGGGCACGATATGGGCAGGCATCCGTAGATCTGTTCACCTGCAGCAGCAGTATGCGTTGCACCCTGTATCATTCGATAAGGGAAACAAACGCACCGCTGGGAACAGACACTCTGGCGTACAACTGGCCAGCAGGGGTGCTATATTATGCGTTTCCCCCGTTCCCCTGATTCAGGTGACGCTGGAACGTGTAAGCAGGGGAGCTCTCTCCCTGATACTTGTAGCTCCCAGATGGCCACAGAAACTATGGTTCCCAGAAGTGATCTCACTGTTGTCAGGGACACCATGGCAGCTGCCTCAATCATAGGGACCTGCTGACTCAGGTCCACGGGCAGCTCCTTTACCCACGTCCAGAGTTATGGAAACTTTGGGCCTGGCCACTGAGAGGAACCGGCTGATGGCCTCCGGCCGGCCTGGTAGCGTCACTCCTTCTCCACCATTAAGGTCTTCCTATCAGCCATCTCAGCATGCCATGAAGGCTGGGGAGGTAAATCATCCGGTGCCTACCCTCTCATGATACGTTTCATGAAGGGCGTACTGATAAAAAGGCCTCCCAGCAGGACTCTGGACCCTGATTGGGACCTCCAGTTAGTCCTGGACGCTCTGTGTGAGCCTCCATTTGAGCCTATAAGCAACATTAAGATAGATTTGTTATCTTATAAAACTGCTTTGGTCTTAGCTCTTTGCTCAACTAAACGTGTGAGTGACCTCCACCCTTTATCTGTGCACCCAATGTGTACTAGGTTTGCCCTTGATGGGTCAAAGGTCACCCTGTGTCCAAACCCTGCATGTGTGCCAAAGGTTCCAACTTTAAATCCCAGAAGTGTGGCCTTTGAGCTCTCAACTTTTCCTCCCCCCTCTATGCTCACTGAAGGACATAGGAGGCTGAATGCACTCTGCCCTGTCAGGGCCCTAAGTGCTTACATTGAAAGAACTGTCAGTTGGAGAAAAACAAACCAGCTGTTCGTATGTTTTGCCAACCCAGCTGCTGGCAGAGCCTTTTCAAAGCAGCGCCTCTCACACTGGGTGACTGAGGCCATAAAAAGGGTGTACAGTAGCAAAGGTCAGCAGGTGCCCTCTGGGGTACATGCTCATTCCACTCAAGGCCTGGCTGCCTCATGGGCCCTTTTCAAGGGTGTACCAGTGGCAGACATATGTGCTGCTGCCAACTGGGCATCTTCAAACACGTTTGCAAAACACTACAGTTTGGATGTCACAGCATGTGATGTCACTCAGGCTGTCCTCTCTACCACAGAGTAGAGTACAGCTAAAACGCCTGCAGTATAAAGGCATAAGTTCTCACAAGCATGCATTTCCAGAGCATTTTCAGGGCGTGAATGAAATACGTTCCCATAGTCATATGTTGCACTGAGTGGACTGACTGATAAGGGAACTGAAAGTTATGCACCATAACTCACGTTCCCTGAAGGAAGGGAACGAGGTGCAACATATGTTTGCCCTTTCCATCCGTAGTCGGGTCACTGAAGGCTGAGTTAGACTTGCGCTTTGGTCCGCAGGCTGGAGCGCGCGCGCCGCGCGTGCACTCAGCCGTGCGGCGAAATGCGTTCACAGTTTCGCCTCTGTGTTTATGGTTGACGCACGGCGGCGCATGGCAAAGTGCTGTTCTTTTACGGACCAGCAGGAGGCAGTACCCTCTAAAACCTGTGCATATGTTGCAAGAAAGGTGTAGAAGAAGAAATCTACCGTAGAAGAAGAACTGTTTGAAATCACACAACAAAAACAAATAGCTTTCCGCTCGCGTGCTGAACTGTTGTCTTTATTTGCGGTTTTAATGCATGGAGTCAGCGGAGGAGAAAGCGATCACGTGACTTTTGGCGAAAAAACAAAAGAAAAGTCCGACTCCAGATCAGGAATGAAGGAGAATTTAATACATTTGTGTCACAAAACATTCCTCCATGCGTCGCGACGCCGTCTCCACGACCACAGCGGCGCAAACAGCTGCAGGCTCCGGCGTGAAGAGGGTGAAGGCTGTCGGTGGGGACCTGTCAATCAAATCGTAGCGCCCACGGCGCGCGCATAGGCTTGCGGAGTTTCAAAAATTCAGAGGTGCACGACACGCGCTAATCCCACGCGCGGGGCCAACGCGCAGGGGCGGGGACTGTGAAATTGCGTGACTTTTGGAGCGCGCACCCTCGCACGCTGCGCGACGCGTCGAGTATGAATCTAGCTTGAGGCAACAGGTCCAGGAGAGAAACCCAGACCCCCCCACTCCCCAGCAACAATTTTCAGCTTACCTTTTGTGACCCTGAGGCTTCCCGGGCCAGAGAACATATGCAACCCCTCCAGTGAGTTCTCCAGGGCCTCCTACCAGCGGGATATGCCCCGAAACGCTTTAATGAGAGGCATCCTAATCAGATGCTCGAACCAACCGACTCCTTTTTGATACAGAGGAGCAGCAGATCTACTCTGAGCTCCCCCTGGATGATGGAGCTCCTCGCCTTATCTCTAAAGCTGATCCAGGCCTCCCTACCCGCTTGTATCCAGGATCTCATTCTTTTGGTCATGATCTAACCCTCATCACCAGAGGTGAGGGTTGGTGTTAGGGTTTGATTAGGCAGGAAAGAACCCAAAGTTGCAGACAGGGACTCAGACTCAAGGAATTATAAAAATAAACAATTTAATGATACAAAAATCAAAAAAACTTGCATGGTAGCAAAAACTCACTAGGACCTTGGAACGAGGAACAGGACAGGTTGGCAGGACAGGACAATGAATACCCAACGACGATGCAACAAAGAACAGACTGGCAGACAGAGTATATATACACACAGACAAGACAGGACGTAATGACAAACACCTGGGAACAATTAACAGAACAGGGCCGGGAAACTAATTAAACCTGGGATGTGGAGACTAACTGAAAACTAAACTGAAACCAGGGGCTAAACTAAACAAAGAGCATAAACACAAAAGAAAGCTGAATCAAAACAGAAACAGACAGAACACAGAAACACAACAGACAACCAAGGGACAGACTCCAACAGTTGGAACATAGTGTCTTTCCACTCAGCACTTTCTTCACTACGACTGACCAAAGCAACGCCCTCATTACTGAGATTGAAGCCCCAGTCCATCGATCCATATCCTGCTCCATCCTATATCACTCGTGAATGACAAATATGCCCAGATTCCTAAACTCCTCCACCTGAGGCATTTTTGTAACTGTCTCACTTGTTATTGTCGCAGACTATCACTTTTATTGCTTTAAATGAGTAACAATCAAAAGCGCATAGCTCAATATTTCACTTGTCATGTAATTTAAGCAAAGACATCTCACCTTTTAGAAAATTTATATTGATCTGCACTTCATGGTTTTATTATATACAGATTATTTAATAAATCACTACAAGCTTTTATATTTTATTGTCAATTTCATTCATCAGTAAACAGGCTTTGTGAGAAAACGTCAAATTTGTTGATGAAATTTGGTCCTTGCATTCTTTAAATGTGAATAATTTCAGCAAACAAACACCAAAAATAATATCCTTAAGCTTGGTTGCAAACTTGGACTTGTTACAAACTGGCTGGAATCCAAGCTCTTTCTTTGTGTATTCATGGGTAAAATAATTAGATTCCTTACAATGTTCATTTGTTCTGAGATAATGGCTTTATTCCAGGCTTCGAGCTCAGACGTGTTTTAAATTTAACTCCGTTTAAAGAGAGAGGACTTATTTTCAGTTTGATGGAATTATCTGACCAACCCTCGGTCATAGATATTCCACAGAAATCAATCCATTTGATCAAAGATCATTAGAATCAACACTCAGCTGCCTTCTAATGACTGCTGCAGGGAGCCAGTGGGAGGAGATTAATGGATTTCCTTCTTTATATTGATCAGCATTATTAATTAATTTTCAGGGAAGCGTCAAATGCTTTTAATGTATTGATTTATAAACACGCTGTAAAGATTTTCTAGTCTCAGAAACAACAGCAACATAATTACAGTACCGTAGTTACATGTTCCCTGGGCTCTAATTACTAGAGATGATGGATGAATTGTGGCCCAACAGTGACTCTGTTTGAGGATGTTTGTTATTTTAATTTGTACATTAATCTACAATAATCACATTTCTTTCTTTTCTTTTTTTTAGTTATCATCTGCTTTGCTGTCAGCTGCTCAGGAAAAAGCTCACAGGTAAGACAATAACCGATTGTATTTTATGTAAAATTGATTTTGCAGTTACAGGTTTTTATTTATCATCTCGTGGTTTAATTCTTTGTCTGATAAAGTTTTAGTTTCTTGACCATTATTTATCATGTATTTTTAATGAACAGATTGTTGGCCTTTGGTTTAGAAACTTTCTTAGGTCAGCAAAACAAGTCTATTTGCTCTCTTTCTTTAAGTTCAAGAGGGTTTCCTTGCTTTCGCATTTTCTGCAGTCTGCAGTTGCTGCTCGATAAATAATTAACATGTTCTGTTACCATATTTTCTGGTGTATAGGTCGCACCGGTGTATAGGTCGCATTGTCCAATTATCACCAATAGATTGGAAAAATCCCCAGATAGGTCACACCTACGTTTAGCTCTGCTGCAAATGTCTGCCACAGGAGTGCACAGCAAGGCTTTTAAGAAGATTAACACTTAAAAACCATTATTTGTTTGATAAAAATTATAGCAAATACAGTATGTGTCTGAGCTGAACTTATCCTTAATAAATGAACGTAATTGTGAAATGAGCTGGATTTAAACATTTGTTTTGCCGAAAGTGATAACAAGCCATATATAGGTTGCACCGGTGTATAGGTCGCAGGCCTTGAAAAAACCATAAAAAGGTGCGACCTATACACCGGAAAGTACGGTAGTTCACTTCCTGTTGGTGTTAGAAGAGCCTGACAGTAGGCCTCCTGGCAGATGTGCTTACTATCACTGAAATGGAAAATTACTGTCTTGCTTTTTTACTGATGTCAACTAATTCTTTTCCCGGCAGAGACAATTTAGTCGTTTTTACTTTGCAGCTTGTTTGTTGTAAATGGTGCAGGCATTGTCTTCAGCTAAATGTGTGATTTATGTCAACAAAGTAAATAATTCCAAGGATGGCAAAACAAAAATTTAAATATTTTAGGCTAAGAAACCCAATGTAGATACGTTCACTGCAGAATCAAGAGCCTTTTCCGTCTAGACTGCTTGAGAGGGGAAAAAAAGGGCTGAGAAACAGTTTTTCAAGGTACAGTATTTATCACTAATATTTTTTTATTTATAGAATAAGCTATACAGACACTTCTTTAAGAACACATCTAAAAACATATCTTGTTCTTTTTGGAAAAGAGAAAGGTGGAGGACCTCAAGTGCTAGGGTTGACTGTCCACGAAAAC
>JBBPBX010023709.1:15714-26716 GCA_038048925.1 Garcialebias charrua | reverse complement strand
CTTAAGCCTCCCTGGTAAGGTCTATTCAGGGGTTCTGGAGAGGAGGGTCCGTCGGATAGTCGAACCTCGGATTCAGGAGGAGCAGTGTGGTTTTCGTCCTGGTCGTGGAACACTGGACCAGCTCTACACCCTCAGCAGGGTCCTGGAGGGTGCGTGGGAGTTTGCCCAACCAGTTTACATGTGCTTTGTGGACTTGGAGAAGGCATTCGACCGCGTCCCTCGGGGGGTTCTGTGGGGGGTACTCCGGGAGTATGGGGTACCAGGCCCTTTGATACGGGCTGTTAGGTCCCTGTACGACCGGTGTCAGAGCTTGGTCCGCATTGCCGGCAGTAAGTCAGGCTCGTTTCCAGTGAGAGTTGGACTCCGCCAAGGTTGCCCTTTGTCACCGATTCTGTTCATAACTTTTATGGACAGAATTTCTAGGCGCAGCCAAGGTGTTGAGGGGATCCGATTTTGGTGGCCTTACGCCAAAAATACACTACATGCGTTCCGGCTCCGCTCCGGTCCGACCTCCGCAGCAAATACGCACCCATTATAATCAATGACAGAATTTACACTGGCTCCGCACCGCGGCGGCGAGCTGCGGAGAGAAAATTAGAAATGTTTCCATTTCTGCCGGACGCCGGAGATGTGCCGGAGTCAACTTTTGAAGATTACGTCGCACCAACAGGAAAAGGAACGAGCACAACTTCCGTATTTACAAAATAAAATCACCACGGGCGGACTAATCCTAGCTCTATACGGATTTATTTGTACAAAAATGCTGTCAAACTATCATTTATGACTACGCCTACAAACGCAATACAGAATAAATAAATAAATATGTCAAACTATCATTTATGACTACGCCTACAAACGCAATACAAGAAATAAATAAATAAAGTATTTTATTCTGAAATGTAATACATCACTTCCTGTTGCTCAAACCATGTCCTGTCGCTCATTTACGAGAGAAGATCAAGGCAGCAGTCTCTACTGTTGTTCTCCTTCTTCCACCGAATGAATTGTTTTGTTCTGACTTACTTATTTATCACTTGATTTATCGCGCGATCTCGCAATTCCCGCGCATGCGTCTCGGAGCGGCGCATCCATGCGGACCTGAGCGGAGCGGAGGTAGTGGAAATTGGACTCGCTCAGCTGCGACCTGCGGAGCGGGGCGGAGCCGGACCGCATGTAGTGTATTTTTGGCGTTAGAATCACTTCTCTGCTTTTTGCAGATGATGTGGTCCTATTGGCTTCATCAGGTTGTGATCTACAACTTTCACTGGAGCGGTTTGCAGCCGAGTGTGATGCGGCCGGGATGAGGATCAGTTCCTCCAAATCCGAGGCCATGGTCTTGAGCCGGAAAAGGGTAGAGTGCCCTCTCCGGGTCGGGGAGGAGGTCCTGCCCCAAGTGGAGGAGTTTAAGTATCTCGGGTCTTGTTCACGAATGAGGGAAAACTGGAGCGTGAGATCGATAGGCGGATAGGTGCAGCATCCGCAGTGAAGCGGGCGCTGTACCGGTCTGTCGTGGTGAAGAGAGAGCTGAGTCAAAAGGCAAAGCTCTCAATTTACCGATCGATCTACGTTCCCACCCTCATCTATGGTCATGAGCTTTGGGTTGTGACCGAAAGAACGAGATCTCGGATACAAGCGGCTGAAATGAGTTTTCTCCGCAGGGTGTCTGGACTCTCCCTTAGAGATAGGGTGAGAAGCTCAGTCATCCGGGAGGGACTCGGAGTAGAGCCGCTGCTTCTCCACATCGAGAGGAGCCAGTTGAGGTGGCTCGGGCATCTGGTTAGGATGCCTCCTGGACGCCTCCCTGGTGAGGTGTTCCGGGCATGTCCCACCGGGAGGAGACCCAGAGGAAGACCCAGGACACGCTGGAGGGACTATGTTTCTCGGCTGGCCTGGGAACGCCTTGGGATTCCCCCGGAGGAGCTGCTCCAAGTGGCTGGGGAGAGGGAAGTCTGGGCCTCCCTACTTAGGCTGCTACCCCCGCGACCCGACCCCGGATAAGCGGAAGAAGATGGATGGATGGATGGATGGATGTATATATATATATATATATATATATATATATACATATATATATACTGTATATACTGTATATATATTTAGCAGTTGAAACTGAGGCATAGAAGTGAAAGGGTATGTTGTGTTTCCGGAAAATGGCACCAAGCGGCAGCAGGTATGAATAGGATGGCACCCTGGATGGACCCATGCGGAACCCCCCATTAAGCGCTGCCACTGCAGAACTAAAATCTTTGATGGAAACACAAAATGATCGGTCAGCGAGGTAGGTACAGCTACAGTCTGAAGCACCAAGCGGCAGCAGGTATGAATAGGATGGCACCCTGGATGGACCCATGCGGAACCCCCCATTTAAGCGCTGCCACTGCAGAACTAAAATCTTTGATGGAAACACAAAATGATCGGTCAGCGAGGTAGGTACAGCTACAGTCTGAAGACACCTTCTGTCCTCACATGGTTCAACATTAAGGGATAAACATCCATAAACTTTTACCTAAATTTCCCTGAAGATGCATCTCTCAGGTCCTTTTTCCATATGTCATAACTTTGAGATATTGTTCAACTGCTGGAAACCTGTCATTATCAGGTCTAAGGACTGATAATAATAATAAATAACTTTAAAAGGTCAGGTCTTATGATCTTTTGCAACACCTTGCTGGTTCTGCAGCATCAACTTCAAGGATGCGTTTTAACTTGCCTTCTTTCTCTGTGTTCTGGTTGCTCTCTTTCCCAGAGAGAACTTCCAGCGTCTGCAGCAGGACCTGGCCCACATGATCCTGACATGTCTGGAACGCCGCCCTCGAATGTCAGTGAGGAGGAAGAGGACGTACCAGAGTGGAGGGAAGGGGGACGACGAAGACCAGGAGTCAGAGAGTGAGAACAGCCACCCTGAGTACCTGCACCTGGCCACCGTGGACAACACCCTCAGCACCTTCCTGTAGGGGCCAGGCTGAGGTCCCTCAGGGCTCTGTGCAGAGACCAGCTGCAAGAGAACAGGACCTTCGCTTATCTTTTCAAACCTTCAACCTCAAGCACAGACTTTGAAATGTGTGTATTTATCATCAGTTGGTTACTTTCTGTTGTTAAAGTTTCTATTTAAAAACAATGATAACCTTTCTTTGTGTACATTTTTTTAGCTTATGCACACGTTAAATCATATTGTTTTTTGTGAATGCTGATTAAACATTCACACTATTGTGATCCTGTTTATACAGTATTTTTCTTATAGTTACTTTACTTCTTTCATACGTTTTTTTAGCGTCTTTATTGTTCAACAATTTATGTCATATGTCAAAACGTTCAGCTCTTTGAGGACAATCCTGCAAGGCCTTTGGTGTTGGTGCAACTTTAGCTTTTTGAAACATTTAGCCTTTTCCGTCATTTTTTCCTAATAGAAAATGAATTGGTCTCATTTTAAATGGTTTATGGTTGGCCAGTGTAGGCTAATGCTTACAGAGGTCTGGACACCTTGTAACAGGTGTTTACGCTAACCGTTCAGTTATGTAATAAATGTTTATGTTTATTAAATTTGTTCTTTTTTTTTTTTTTTACAAAGAAACCATACAAGACAATCCCATAAATGATAATGTACACAATATAAAAAATGAAAGGAATGTAATAAATGTTGACCGACCTCAAAAGAATAATGCGAGTCCTTGGCAACGTTGTCGTCTCCTCACTCAAAGAAAGACTCAAAAATCGGGTCAGTTAAAATCACAATTCTGTAACGTTTATTTTTCAGTTTGAATAATGACAATATGAAATTTTGGCAAATATGAATAATCAAATCATTTCAAAAGGGTAAATGATATAAAATAGCTTGAAACTTTGAGAAGAGGTATATTCAACTTAGGAGTAAAGTTTAGAATTTAGGTACACTATCTCAGATTCGTTAACTTTAGTTATGTCTAAGAAAACTCAAGTTGGCACTTGTTGTTCTTATCAGAATAAAGATGTTTTATTCTACCAGGAAAGTTGTCCATCTCATCTCATTACCCCTATGGATGTGATATGAAACCCGGAGGTCCACACTGTTACCGGAGGGTTGTTTTCCTCCTGGGCCATGTCTGGTCCAGCTGTGCGAGCATAATTCCCGGGGTGTTTGAGGGTTCTTACAAGGACTTGTGTCCATCTCTCACCTGACTGGATTGGAGTACCGTGGACTTCTGGGCTGGCTCAGAGCCAACTCGGGACATCCTTCCTCAGGCGGCTGAGACGAGCTGGTCTGAGAAGCCCAGTCCTCACCTCCTTCTACAGGTGTGCAGTGGAGAGCATCCTGTGCTCCAGCATCAACGTGTGGCATGGAGGCTGCACAGCTGCAGAAAGAAAAGCTCTGCAGAGAGTGGTGAAGGCTGCACAGAAGATGTTGGAGTCAGCCTCCACACCATCACAGACATCTACACCTCCAGATGCAGGAAGAGGGCCACCTGCATCATGAAAGACCCCACTCACCCAGCACACACACTTTTTGCCCCGCTCTCCTCAGGAAGGTTGAGGAGCATTAAGTGTAGAACCACTAGACTGAGGAACAGCTTCTACCCTGAGGCTGTTAGACTCATGAAAATCCAACCGCTGAGAAATCACATGTTGCTGCTGCACTGTTTTCATGTTGCTGTGTTCATGCGTGCTCATCTGCTCATGTTCGTGCTGCTGTTCGGCGTAATATTTTTAAACTAGTGCTTAGTGTACATTTAGTTACGTTTTCTTAGTTCATATCTTAGATCTTATAACCGTTTCTCTTTTACATTTTATACTTTTGTTGGATGTAACTGGGACCCTGTGTACACAATTTTGTTCCACCACATGGTGAGAATGACAAAGAACCTTGCATCCTTGACTTCCTCAAATGCTTCATATCTTTGGATCTGTTTACAACCTTTTACTGCTCCTTCCACATTTAGTTCTGGACCGGTTCACCTTCTTTCGGCTTCCTTGTGCAAATTTAAACTGTTTTAGCTACCAGTACTTTAAGCCAATTTCGGCTGTTTTTTGCTCATTTCAGATTTGGAAACATCAGGGCATTTCAGATTTGTTCTGCAAACTACCTTTTTGTGCTTCTTCTAATTTCTTTCTGCTAATGTCAGCCTTTTATGACCGTTTCAGCTTTTATTTATTTGCGTTTTTATGCAAATTTTAGCTTTTACTTCTGCATTTTTTTTGCACTCATTTCAACTTTTTTCAGCCTAGTTCAGCTCAAATGTTCTCTCCACTTCCATCTGGTTGTTTAAGCTTCTTTCTGCTAAGTTACTTTTCAGCTGTATTTTTTGACTAATTTCAGAAAAGTTCGAGACAAAAACAATTTTATTACCGGTAATATTATTTTTTTTTACTAATTTCAGCTGTTTTCAGATAATTTCTTCTTTTTGGGTATTTCTGCTTTTTTCAGACTAATTGGGAAAACTCGTCTTTTCTGCTTTCTTCTAATTTAAGCGTGTTCTACCTTTTTATCTGCTTTTTTTTCTAAGCAAATTTCAGCCGTTTTTGGATAAATGTAAGGTTTTCATGGCTATTTCTGTTCTTTCGGCCTAATTAACGTCTTTCCAACTTGTTATGCTCCTTTCAGCTGTTTAGCTATTTTATGCAATTTTTAGCCTATCAGCTCTTTCCTTCTGGCAGCATAAGCTTTTCTGCCTTTTCAGACCTTTTTCTGTTGCCAATTTCAGCCTTTTTCAGCCTCATTCTTGTGCTAATTTCTACTTGTTTAAATCTAATTCAGCTAATATGTATTCCTTCTGCATTCTTCTGCTAATTCAGGCTTGTTCTTCCAGTTCAGCTACATTTCAGCTTGTATTGAGCTAATTTCAGCTGTTTTTCAGCAAGTTCTTCTGCAATAAGCATTCACACTGCATTTTTTGTAGGAAATGCAATTTCTCTAGTTTATATTTCAGACCCTTAAAGGGAAATAAGAGCCATTTTAAACACACGTCCCAAACCAAACAAATCTTTATTCTTGTAGACAATGGTGACAATCATCTAGTAAAAAATAATAACAACTTCTGGTTTTGTTGTAGTGTTTTGCTCAGATCCTGATCAAACTTATTACAATATATAAAAATCAAAACTGTTTTTTTTTTTTTACTTGTGTGCTGTAACAATTTGTGTGTCACGTGGTTTTATGTTAAATACATGAGCAGGTGACAAAAACCACTGACAGTGAGAGAACAGTGTCATTTAAATCAGTCTTATACAGCTTAGATTATTATTTTTTGCACAAAATCATAAAAATACACAGCTGGGTTGAGCTTTCTGCATCAAATGTGATGTGAAAACTCTAAAGTACAGCAGAAACAGATCAAAGTGAATTAAAACATCTTATTACACAGAAAACAGCATGTATGATCAAATTCCACAAACCTTATAACTAGTTATAAATTGTTTATAATATTGCAGTAAAAAAAATACACGCAAATAAAATAACTAACGTTTTCCAGAAGAAATATTCAATGAATAATTTAAAGCAAAATGTACAAACAAAATCAAGTTTATACGATTTGTTCATGACGGTTTGGATGTACGAGCACAAAGCAGCGTTCCCTCAGAGCTGCTCGCCGTCCACGTTTGTTCCAACGCCTTCAAACCAACGCACAGGAAGTAAAAACCACATCCGAGCAGGACGGTGACCCAAACAGCAGTTTAATAAATGTCGTGTATGAAAACAGTGCGGCGTCGGTCGGTTTAGTGGCTCAAACTCAAGGCACTGAATGATCCAAGTTAAAACAGCAGCAGTAACAAAAACGAGTCATTCTGACAAACACAAGTTCAGGAGGTGGAACTCAACATTTACAGAGTACGGTTTATAATCCTAACGTTTCTAATCAGCACGGTCAACCAGCCTACACACAGACGTGCTATAAGCTCTACTTTAATTCTCGATTGTCTCCGGTCGTGTTCATTTCCTGGACGCTGCAGCTCGACATTCCTCCAGAGGAGTAAAACAACAGGAGGAGATCCTCTGACACACAACACATCGTCTCAGAGGGAAAAGATCACACCGCTCCGTTGTGCTAAATCTCACAGGGATGAAGCCAGAAACTGGATTTTAAAAAGTTAACATGTACATAATAGTTTAATTATTTAATTGAATATTAAGATGAGGACATTATCCTAAAGATGGTGTGACACCATCCTCTAGCTCAGGGGTGTCCAGACTTTTTACATCATGCAGCTACTTTTAAAATGACCAGGTCAAAGTGATCTACTTACTATAAGGACCCGTTTACACAACCTCTGGAAACATCAATAGTTTTTTATGTTTATTGGGAGTAATAAACAAAAAATGAGTGGGTTTACATGAAAATGCTATAGTTTCTATGTCAGTCAGGTTGCCAGATAAGAAATTAACTATAGTACTACGGCTTTAAAATGACTTAACCCAAAATTGTCAGGTCATCTGGACAGTTGCTTTTTTTTTTTCTGAGATGTTTGGTCCTTCATCCAAAGGACTTCTCAATCTGAGGAGCCACCAAACAAACTGATTCCCACAAACAGCGTACTCCAGTGGGGGGAAAAAAAAACAGCTTGCTAGTGCTAAGATGGCCTCCGGGGCGCGCCCTCTCCCCCGTCAACTCCTCTGAGACAGTCACACCGAAGTGGATTATTGAGCATGAACTTTGGTGTTTTGGAACCACTTTGGCATGACTGCCTCAGGGGAGTTAACGGTAGAGTTGCATTTGGGTCCAAAAATTCTGACCCGACCCGGCCCCAGCCCGTAAGCATCATTTCTGAATCCCACCTGATCTGACAAATTAACAGTAAGGTCCAAAACAAAACAAAACAAAACACACACACACACACAAAAGAGGACATTTTTAATTATTATGGATTATTATGGACCAGCCTGACCCTAATCTGGGTCAGGCATGGCCAGGCTCCGGGTTAGAAATGACAGCTCTAGATGAAGGGGGGTGGTGGTGGGGGTGTCCTGGATGCCATCTTAAAGGTATTGTGACATCATGTTGGAAATTTGCATATTTGTCACAACATATATATTTTATATCATTCAGCTCTGTTCGTTTTTGGAAAATAAATTATAAATATATTAAAATTTCATTCCAAGTTATGGTAGTTTTTTCTCTGGGACACTCCCCTAAAAATCTGTGCACTTCCACAAAACGTCATTGTGACGTGACAACGGGCAGAGGGCAGAGCCTTGCCCGTTTGTCTGGTGTTTTTTAACTGCTTGCCATACACATTCATTTCCTGAAAGATTGCCTCTTTTATTTGTGTAACTTGAAAAATGCCGTCACGTTGTAGCACATTTGGGTGTTGTAATATCAGCAGTGAACAAGTGAGCATTCACAAATTTCCAAAAGATGAGAAATTTCGACAAGAATGGACAAGTACAGAGAACGAGGGACCGATGGAATCGTATGTCTGCAGCGACCATTTTACTGCCAATTGTTTTCAGGAAAGACCTGGTATAAAAGAATCTTTAGGATTACCAGTAAGATTCAGAAGACTTTTAAAACCGGATGCTATTCCTACTAAAGAAAATCTACAGAAGAAAGTCCCACAGCTACCACGTCAAAACAACGCAGGGAAGCTACCGTCGGAAAATTGTCCCGGAAAAAAGGTATGCCACGTCCTGACCAAACGCGTTTTCAACTGCAGGAGCGTCCAGTTTACATGCAAAGTCAATGGGGGACGCGCCTCCAGCCGCGTCTTGGCGTCGGGCGACACGTCACGTGTGTGTTGAGCGTGCTGGAAAGCGTTTTCCGTGCACGTGAACCCGCTCAGCCTCCAAAGCACGCGTTGATCATTGCTGAAGTTTTCGCCGTTCAAACGCCGTTCAACTCTCCTGATCAGGGAGAGTCGGGGGGAGAAGAGAGGGGGAGAGTCCCTATGTGACGCGGAAACGAGGGGACGGGGGTATTGCGCAACTATGTGACGTATTGTTTGTGGGACACAGAAAAAACCCGCGAAGTCGTGTACTATGGAAGTGAAACTCATTGTAGCTGTGTGTTCGCGACAAGAAATAAAAAGCTCCTCGCCTGGCGGAGTGCAGTGAGGACTCGGTATACCGGTAAGCTCCTCCCACACACCCCGCCGCCACACCGCCGCAGCTTCTCGTTCTGGTCAGGACACCACTGGGTCCAGTGCGTCCACTTGCGTGCGTGACAAGCCTTTTTGCCGTTGAAAAGCTGTTTGGTCAGGACGTGGCATAAGTCTTTGTGTAAACATAATCGGAGGTGTGTAGTGTTTTAGATGATAAACTATATATTTTACGTGAGTTCATGTTGTTTTACTTTATACACTGTGAGTGTATAAAGCCAATTATCACGGCAGATTCTTTATGTTCGATGGTAAAAGAAATAGCCGACAGAATTAATCAGTAGCACACACACTTTTCTAATAATGTATTTTTAAATTATGTCTGCGCGATCAAGTAACATCAGTAAGTTTATTTATTTAGGGAGGGTTTATTAATGAGAGTTTTGGATGATTTACTGTCTTAAAATGATAGATCTCAAACGCGATCGGGCCTCTGTTAGCTTAGCCCAAGAACAAAGAAGCCACATCACGAAGCTAACCCCACTTAGCTACTGTGTATGAAATAAACCGTGTCTAAATCACTTTTCCATTGATCGAGTGTCCAATAACTGTATAGGATGAATAATAACCCTTCAATTGCTTTAATACATCCATGTACTAACAATAAGTTGTTTTTGTTTACTGCTAAATCAATAGCCGAAATAACATGAGTTGCACACACACGTTGCCATTTATGTATTCTTAAATTATGTCTGCGCGATGAAGTAACATCAGGAAGTTTATTTATTCAGGGAGGGTTTATTAATGAGTTTTGGATGATTTACTGTCTTAAAATGATAGATCTCAAACGCGATCGGGCCTCTGTTAGCTTAGCCCAAGAACAGAGAAGCCACATCACGAAGCTAACCCCACTTAGCTACTGTGTAAAAAATAAACCGTGTCTAAATCACTTTTCCATTGATCGAGTGTCCAATAACTGTATAGGATGAATAATAACCCTTCGATTGCTTTAATACATCCATGTACTAACAATAAGTTGTTTTTGTTTACTGCTAAATCAATAGCCGAAATAACATGAGTTGCACACACACGTTGCCATTTATGTATTCTTAAATTATGTCTGCGCGATGAAGTAACATCAGGAAGTTTATTTATTCAGGGAGGGTTTATTAATGAGTTTTGGATGATTTACTGTTTTAAAATGATAGATCTCAAACGCAATCGGACATGCTCCGCCATTATTATTTACATGCGCGTTGGAGCGTGCCTTCCCGTTGTCACGTCACGATGACGTTTTGCGGAAATGCGCAGATTTTTAGGGGCGTGTCCCAGAGAAAAAACTACCATAACTTGGAATGAAATTTTAATATATTTATAATTTATTTTGCAAAAACGAACAGAGCTGAATGATATACGATATATATGTTGTGACAAATATGCAAATTTCCAACATGATGTCACAATACCTTTAACACAAGCAAACTGTTATTTTTTCCCACTGGAGTACGCTGTTTGTGGGAATCAGTTTGTTTGGTGGCTCCTCAGATTGAAGAAGTCCTTTGGATGAAGGACGAAACGTCTCAGCAAAAAATAACAAAATAAACCGTCCAGATGACCTGACTGAACATTGTTGGATTTATACCTGGACTAATGAGCATGGACTTTGGTATTTTGACCTAAAATATCATATGCGCTTGTTGAACATGTGCACAGAAAAGGAGGGGGCAAAGTCTATGTGTCTGAGGAGCCAAGATGGTGTAGTGGCAGGGCTTCCGACTTGGGACCCGAAGGACGCGGGTTCGCGCCCCGGCCACTACACACCTTGGGGTGTCTATGAGTGCACACCTAATTCTCCAGCTCCCCGGGCGCTTTCTATGGCTGCTCACTGCACCACCTGGTGGTGGTTGGGTTAAATGCAGAGATGAATTTCGTCTGTGTATGGGAAACATACACAGATGACAAAAGAAAATATTATATATATATATATATATATATATAT
>JBBPBX010023709.1:0-14458 GCA_038048925.1 Garcialebias charrua | reverse complement strand
TTATTTTTTGTGATTTTCATTACATCTTATTATGTTTTTCTTTAATTACTGCCTTGATCTTAATGTTAAGCACTTTGGCAACAGCTGCTGTTTTAAACGTGCTTCATGAAGAAATTTCACTTGACGTAAAAAGTGTATAGAGGTACAGGGGGATGCTCTCCTCTGACAAAAGTATTTGCATTAAACTGCTACTTCAGCAGAAATATTGTGAACTTAATGTTGGGTTTGACCCTGGGCTGTCCTGAAAGTGGTACATGTCTCTGTTTCTAGGGCTCACACACACATACACACAAGAAACACACTAAAATCTACTAAGATCTACCCACTATCACATCTTTAGCACAATTCCTCACCCACTCCCACCTCTTTTGGGAACAAACATGACTCCCTCATTCCCTAAGCCATTCATTTGGTGTGGTTTCTCTCCCTTCCTCCTGCTCCTCCTTCTCCTCCTCCTCCTCTTCCTTCGCTGCTTCCTCCTCTTGCATCTCCGCCAGCTTCATTCAGTATGAAGGAGGGAAGGGAGGAAGGAAAGGGGAACACAAAGGAAAGAAAAGGAGCAAACGAGACAGAAAATAAAAAATGAAAGTGCTGATGAGCGTCAGTGAGATGTGAAACAGATATACAGCAACGTGTTCATGTGGCCGAGGACCCGGGGAGGCAGAGCTCCGTCAGCGATGGAGTGCGAGTGACATTTTGAGGCGAGTGACATTTGGAGCTTTTGGTGGAGGATCAAAGCGCACACACACACATCTACTCAAATGACAGGAGGCAGCACACTTGTGTTAAACAACACACACAGCGAGGGCATTAAGTGCTCTGAAAGACATGTGCACGTGTGGAATAGTTCACCTTGGTTTTGTGGCTCTGCTCTGTGCTCAGACCCGATCCGGCCGTGTGAAGCTCCTTGGACACGACACACAGAAACTCCGCCTGGTCTTCGGTTCCGTAGCTGTACGAGGAGCCGATGTTCACCATCTGAACGGGAGCCGAAGACGCCCAGAGACCAGAGACAAAGGAGGCGTCAGCAAGAATCCCATTTCACAGCAGAGAGAACAACTGGCACTCGAAGAGCAGAGACTCAGTACAAAAACAAGAAACCATGTTGTGCTTGTGCAAGGTTTAGTTTAGGGAGGAGGTGAAGGGAGAGATGAAGAGCAGGTAACTTATGATTCATGCAGCAGCGGCCTCCACGAGAACAACTAGTTCCAGCTGGAGCCGTGCAGCATGCACAGGAGCTGGAGGCAAAGCAGAAGCCTGGAGGAGGGAGACACCTACGTGTCTTTACTCTGAAGTTTGTCTTTAGGCTTTTGATTCTGAGCAGGCGTAATCAAGACACTAAACTAGAGGAACTGCAGTTCATAAGAAAATGCAGTGTTAATGCTTATTGCTTAAGAACTTGATGAAAAGCAGCTGAAAGGGAAGAACAAGCCTAAATTAGCAGAAGAAATCAGAAAGAACACATAGTTGCTGAAGTAGTTTTAAATAAGCAGAGATGTTCACAAAAAAGAGAAAATTAGCTAAAAAAAATAGCTGAAATTAGCAACAACAAAAAAATAGCTGAGATGTAGCCGAAAAGACAAATAAACTTCCAGAAGGAAATGGAAAGAGCTAAAATGAGCTATAAAAGTGGAATTAGCTGAAAAATCTAAAATAAAAACTAAAAAACTAAATAGTAGCTGAAATAGAAGGAAAAGTTGAAATTAGCAGAAAAAAGCAGAAGTGAGCATAACAAGCTGAAATTAGCATATAGAAGTTAATTAGGCTGAAAGTAGCAGAAATTACCACCAAAAACTTGAATTTATCTGAAAGCAGCTGAAATTAGATAAACAATGCTAAACAGTTAGCTGAAAAGGTAGAACACGCTTAAATACGCATAAGATAGCAGAAAGAACATGTTTACTCAATTAGGTTGAAAGAAGCAGAAATGAGCACAAAGAAGTGGAAATTATCTGAAAAAAGGCTGAAACGAGCAAAATACAGTAGAAAAGTACATGTAGCTGAAAAAGCGAAACGAAGCTTAAATTACCAAAACATGGAAAGAGCACATTTTTGCTGAATTAGGCTGAAAAAGTAGAAATAAGTGTGAAAAATGTGAAATTAGAATGAATGAATGCTAATCATTGAGGGATTAATGAAAAAGCTAAAATTTTCTACGAAAAAAATAGCTAAATAGTAGCTGAAATCAGAAAAAGCTGAAACTTGCAGAAATGAGCTGAAATTAGCATAACAAGCTAAAATTAGCAGAAAGATGTTAGAAGCACAAAACAGCTGAAAGTACCTGAAGATAAGTTTCAATTTGCAGAAGGATAGCTGTTTTATGCTAATTTTAGCTTTTTCAGCCAATTTCACATTTTTTGCATTTATTTAAAGTTTTTTTTCAGCTTAATTCAACAAACGTGCTCTCTCCACTTCCTTCTGGTAATTTAAGCGTCTTTCTGCCTTTTTAGCTACTTTTCAGCTTTTTTTTATTGTGTGCCAATTTCATGGTTTTCAGATTTATATTTTTTTCTTTTTTGTGCTTATTTCTGCTTATTTCAGTCTAACTGGGCAAATATACCAGTAGGTTCTTTCTGTTTTCTTCTAATTTTAGCTTGTTCTACATTTTTAGCTAACTTTTTAAAGCATTTTAAAACTTATTTCAGCTGTTTTCTGACAAATTTAAGTTTTCCCTGGAAATTTCTGCTACTTGCATCCTAATTCTGTTAGTTTCAGTTATCAGTACTTCAGCTACTATTTAGCTGTTTTATGCTACTTTTATTTTTTTTTAGGTAATTCCTCATTTTTGCACTCCTTTCAACTTTTATTTTTTTTTAGGTAATTCCTCATTTTTGCACTCCTTTCAACTTTTTTCAGTCTAATTCAGCAAAAATATGCTCTCTCCACTTCTGATAATTTAAGCTTCTTTCTGCATTTGAAGCTACTTTCCCGATGGATTTTTGTTGTTGCTGCTAATTTTGGCAGTTTTAGCTCATTTCCTAATTATGGTGTTAATTTCTGCTTACCGGTATTTAAACAAAATTCAACAAATATGTGCTCTTTCTGCTTTCTTCTGCTAATCTAGGCTTGTTCTTTTATTTCAGCTGCATTTCACCATGTTTTTAGCTAATTTCAGCTACTTTTCAGCAAGTTCTTCAGCAATAAGCATTCACACTATTTTCACAGGAAATGCAATTTCTCTAGTTTATCTTTGTTTTCTTGTTTTACTCCCTGTCAGAGTTCAAGATTCCTAATATTTTGAATCTTTTGATACCACTTTTTTATAGAGGAGAAAGTGTTTACTTCCATCAATCGTTTCTGTTTTCTTGGTCATTACAGTATTTACCAGTATTCATGAAAAAGCCCCACTTTGTGTCTACATGTGTGAAACGTGACATTTACTGGTGTGCTGTCGTCTAAAGACCGGTTAGTTTCCTTTTGATTTTTTTTAACATACATTCTTTTATTGTTCGATTTGTGTCTACGGTAAATTACAGCACATGGAATCTTCTAGAAGGACACGGAGCACACTTTCTAAATAGGATCAAATTTAGAATCACTAGGTTGCCTAATTTCTTTTAGAGACAAACAAGAAACACCCTGTCAAAATAAAAGGCCTGTTTGTTGGGGAAAAGATAAAATGATTTAGTGAGTACCAGCTATTTATTGATTTTTCTAAGTTTATCATCAGGCTTCTGATCCAGCTGTTTATAGCTGGATGATGACCCTGGTTTTAATAAAACAATCCATCAATCGCTTTGTTCTCCGTGTGACTTGACATTTAAAGAAAAACCACCTTAAACGGGAAATTGTTGGAAAACCAATCACTGCTCAGAACGCTCTCGTGTACAGACAGTACACGAGGAAACAACAATCTATTTAAATGTGTTTATATGGGACATACATCAGTGTAAATACTGAGTTTACATAAATATGTGACTGTCAGAAGAAAGTGGGCAGATCATTAATGTGGCAGCTGTGGCGACCAGTTAACAGAACACGTCACTCAGACTGATTGATTTCTCAACTGCAGCTCATTCACGTCGTCATAAAGGAAACTTCAGCTCAACCAAATAGTAAACAGATGTTTTCACTGGAAACAAATGGATTATTAGGAAGGATGTCAATATCCATCCATTATCTTTACCCGCTTCTTCCTTTTCGGGTCAAGTGGGTCACTGGTGCTCATGTCCAGCAGTCATTGTGTGAAAGACGGGGGACACCCTGGACAGTTGTCCAGTCCATCACAGGGACACAGAGACAAACGAGACAAAATTCACTCTCTCACTAACACATAGGGACAATTTAGAGTTACCAATCAGTCTAACACGTATGTTTTTAGTCTGTGGGAGGAAGCTGGAGTACCAGGAGAAAACCCTTACAGCACGGAGAGAACATGCAAACTCCACACAGAAAGTCCCCAGCCGGGACTTGATCTGGTGACCTTCTCGCTGAGAGGCAGAAGCTCTACCAACTGTGCCACCGTGCCGACCAGATGTCAAGATTTTACATTAAAACCACATCCTGGGATGTTCTTTCAAATTAATAATAATAATAATAATAATAATAATGAATTCAATTTATAACGCACTTTTCATTAGTGAAAATCTCAAAGTGCTACACACATTGAATGCTACACACATTCATACACCGGTAGCGGCAGACTACCATGCAAGGTGCTTTCCAGTCCTACCGGGAGCAACTCGGGGTTAAGTGTCTTGCCCAAGGACACAACGACACATGGTGTGGGGAACCGGGATTCGAACCGCCAACCTTCCGATCGGTGGACGACTGCCATTACCACTACGCCACGGCTGTTTTGGTTATTTAAAACTAATATTACATATTTTGATACAGGTGGTCCTCGACTTACGGCAATCTGACTTTACGAATGCATCTTATTAATAAAAAAATATAAAATTAAATAAAAATAACTTTTTTGTGTGTTTAAATGTTCTTGATTTCATGTGTACAGCACTTTGTTGCAGCTGTGGTTGTTTTAAATGGCTTTATAAATAAAGTTTTATTTTTTTCATTTTTTTTTAAAGCCGATTAACGTAGTTTCCGCCAGTTTCCACCAGTTTTCGGCAGTCAGTTTTCGGCAGTGCCCGCCAGTCAATGGAGCCAGTAAGCTCCAGCCTCGTGAGCCGGCTTCGGACGGACCGTGTCCGATCAGAGGTTCCTGCACTCGGATACATGAGCTGGGAGCTGAACGGCGGTTTTGCGGAAGGACGGATGGACGAAGGAAAACGACGCTGTGGACCGCGTGAAGCAGCAGACAGCGAACTGTACTGGAGGAGCAACGAGCTAACATGCTAACAAGCCTAGCTGTAGGATGGACAGGTGGATGCTAACGCCCCACCGGGGACACAGAGCCTACAGGCGGAGGAGCTCACTTCGATGTCCACCTGGCAGCCTCAGATGTTGGATGGACACCGAGCTAACATGCTAAAATGCGGAGAAACAGCTGCGGCAGCCTTTTTGGATGGGCTAAGATGCTAACGCGCGTAGCTATTGGAAGGGCTAAGATGCTAACGCGCGCAACCTTTTGGAAGGGCTAAGATGCTAACGCATGCAGCCTTTTGGAAGGGCTAAGATGCTAACGCACGCAGCTATTGGAGGGGCCAAGATGCTAATGTGCGCAGCTATTGGAGGGGCTAAGATGCTAACGCGCGCAGCCTTTTGGATGGACACCGCTGAGAAACGGCTCCCAGTAAGTTATTCACTCTTTTCCCCTTCATTATGTATGGAGTTAACATGCTAACAGTCCTTTCTGTAAACAGTTTGAACCGCGTGAAGCAGCACGAAGCTGCAGAGCTCAGACGTGCAACAAGCTAACATGCTAAAAGACGGAGACAGGCTTGACCAGCTCACAGTAAGAAATTAACTTTTTATTTTGTCTCCAAATGTACTGAATGTGTTTTTTGATAATTATGTAGGGTACTGTGTTAGGATAGGCGAAGTGCTTGGTAACTTGGTAACTGTTTTGTACCGTACGTGTATAAGTGGCGGCTCAGGTGTTTTCCGACTTACGGCCATTTTTATGTTACGAAAGGGCGTAGGAACGGAATTTGTTCGTAAGTCGGGGATCACCTGTATATAATTAACATATTTAGAAGTATTGTGCTGTCATTTGAAGTGGGGCCTCTAATTATTGCTACTTTTTTTTTATTCCTCTTTGTTTTCAGAGCACCAGAGCTGCAAATCGTTTAAAAAAAAATAAAGATATTCTAGGAGGCAGATTATTAGGATTTTTATTTAATTATTATTTTATGCAGGATCAAAAGTGGCACTGGATGTGTCATGTGGTAACTGGTGTGAAATGTTTGTACCATAAAACAGTGGTCACTTTGCAGTCAGAAAATGAATGTTTATATTTAGAGGGACTACCTGGAGTTAACAGATTGTGCTATTTAGAGCTAAAGATTTAAACAAACGGCCAGATGTTTCTGGTTTGAAGTTTTGGCAGGACAGAGGGCAGGGTTTGAGTTGGGGACCAGGGGTCAGACCAGGGGTCAAAAGTGAAGGGTCAGCAGCAGCGTGAGTCCAACCCACAGTCCAGAGCAGTCCGGTGCGGGGCTTTCTGCAGGCGCGCACGCTGACCTGCTCAAACTTCCAGCCATCCGACATCGTGGAGACCATCTGGGTCAGCTCCTCCTCCTGGCACTGCAGGACTCTGTAGACGTGCTTGGGGGGCACCTGCTGGAAAAAAACAGGAGGGTTGAGCACACTTAGAAAACAACTACAATTTTAGATTAAAATCAATTTAAAAAATACTTTTTCAGCAAATTTTTTGGAAGAAGCATCAGTTTTTTTGCCCTTTATCAAAAATAAATGGAAAAGATAAAACTGTAAAACCCTGATGAAGATGAGCTGATGAAGATACTCCGCTCTTCTACTGTAATGTTTGCACTATATTTATCTCAAGGCACAGCAGTGAGTCAGTTCCAGTAAAATACACAAAGTGGGTGTTTGAGAGACCAGAGGCATTTTGTAGGAGTGGTAAAAAAGAAAAAAAAAGATTTCTGAAGAAAATATTATATGAGAATAATCTTGGTGAATATTTTATGTCTTTGGATTAGTCTTTTTTTTGTGTAGATACAGTTTAAGAAATAGCATTGTTATTTTCTGACAGGCTGCTTGTGACAATGTTTAGATGAGGGTTTTTTAATTTACATTTGTGTTAGGCAAATATTTTCTCTCGCAAAAGTCAGACACAAAATACAAATCATTATAATACAATATTGTATGGTGTTCCTCAGGGTTCAGTCTTCGGTGCTGTTGGGTTCCTTTTATATAGACCCCTTGGAAAGATTATCAGTAGCTTCAATAATGTCTTACCATTTGTATGTTGATGACATTCAACTGTACTCTTCCTTCTATGACGGAATTACACAAGTTAGCTAAATTACTGAATTGTGTTTCCCATATTAAGACGTGGTTAGCTAACAACGGCCTCCAGTTCAATTTTAACAAGACTGAAACCCTGATCATTGCTCCTGAACAGAAAGTTCCTTGGATCAAGCAACACCCTGGTTCTCTGGGCTCCTCTTCTCAGACAAGCCTCAGAAACCTTGGTGTTCTGTTTGACCAGTCAGTGTTGTAGGACAAACATTCAAGACTTCTGGTTAAAAAAACTGCTTTTATCATCTGAGAAACATTTCTAAACTGAGGGCAAAGTTATCCATATCTGACCTGGAGAGGATTATTCATGTTTTTATCTCTTCTTGTTTAGATTATTGTAATTCCCTTTTTACTTGTTTTAATAAATCTGCTCTCTCGTCAACAGTTGGTCCAGAACGCTGCTGCAAAGTTTTTAACAGGAACTAATAGAAGGTCACCCATCACGTCAGTTTTATCTTCTCTTCATTGGCTTCCTGTTGAATTTAGAATTAATTTTAAAATTTTAGTCTAGACTTTTAGAGCACAAAAATGGACAGACCACCCAATATATCACTGAAATGTTGATCCCTTACGTTTGGTCTTCAGCACTGAACCTCCTAAAGGTCCCTAATGCCCCTTTTCCACCGGTCGGCTCGGGTCGGATGTTACGTCATATGTGCGTCGCAGAGACCCCCTTTCATCCTTTCCCACCGGCTATTCCGAGCGGAGCCGCGCGAGATTTCCTGAGATTATCGGGCTGGTTTCAGAGGGGTACTGAAGCGAGCTCACCCGCTCCGGAAGTAGGAAGGAGGAGACCAGAGCTGTTTTTACGGAAGCGAGGGACGCGATCACTGCAGGACTTTTACATGATAAACACGGTAAAAACAATTATTATTTTTTAAATTTATAGCAAAGATGGGTCTTCAGCTGAACGTGTCCTTAATAAAATCACGTACTGCTCAAAACTGCAGGATTTTAAAAAAATAGGTTCGCCACGAGCAACACGCGGCGCGCGGGCGGCTTTATGTCTTTAAATGTAGCTCAATGAACAGATATAAAATATATTTCATAGCTGACTTTAATAGTACGAGGGCTCCTGAGCTTAACCACGCTTTAATATTGTCACGTATGGTCAAATGTGCTGCATTTAAAGTAGTTTCGCTTTGACTTTTTCCAAAACCTGTGTTTGCACAACGAAAATAAATTATAAAAATTCGAATTTTATTTCAAATAACTCCAACAGGATACATTTCGTATATGAACATGTTGTGATCACACTAGATTTTTTTGAAAAATATCAGCTTTGTGGTTTTTGATAGAATTGATAATATGTGAAACAAAGTAGAAAATAATGGACGTAGGTTGACACATTTATGTCTATAAAACATTGAATTTTATTTCAAATAACTCCAACAGGATACATTTCGTATATGAACATGTTGTGATCACACTAGATTTTTTTGAAAAATATCAGCTTTGTGGTTTTTGATAGAATTGATAATATGTGAAACAAAGTAGAAAATAATGGACGTAGGTTGACACATTTATGTCTATAAAACATTGAATTTTATTTCAAATAACTCCAACAGGATACATTTCGTATATGAACATGTTGTGATCACACTAGATTTTTTTGAAAAATATCAGCTTTGTGGTTTTTGATAGAATTGATAATATGTGAAACAAAGTAGAAAATAATGGACGTAGGTTGACACATTTATGTCTATAAAACATTGAATTTTATTTCAAATAACTCCAACAGGATACATTTCGTATATGAACATGTTGTGATCACACTAGATTTTTTTGAAAAATATCAGCTTTGTGGTTTTTGATAGAATTGATAATATGTGATACAAAGTCTTTATTGTGTTCTTCTTCTAGTGGTGGCTAGTACTGTAGTCAAAGGTGGGCACAGACCGCTAGGGGAGCGCTAAATCGCTATTCCGCTTACAGTGGACCTAAACTTTTTGTCAGCGTTTTTGTGAATTGACTAACTTTTATAATTCATAAGCGGATTTCTGCTATTTTTATTTAAAATGCAGTACCGCTAATAACTAATTATCTATCAGTAAAAACCAATAAACTTATTTACAAGCTCATAATGCTGCTTGTTTTACCTTTTTCCCTACCGTAAACAGCAGAGAGGAGGAGGGTGTGAGGGTGAGGGAGGGTTGGAGGGGGGAGGGAGCAGAGGGGGGGATCTACCATGTAGGTAAATGCCTGGGGATCCCATCAGCATGAGGCCCCGGCCCCGCCGCGCCCCGGCCAGTCACCTAATTCCTAACATTGATCCTGCTTGTTAATCTACATTTAACATAAAAATAATTATAGTTACGATGAAAACAATCATTAAATAAGCAATTTAAAAAACGGTTGATTTCATTATCCCCCTACTAAAAATGGACTATTCCATCTCGACAGCTTCCGGGTTAGAGGTGAACTCAGAGGCTAATTCCGTGGCTAGCTGTTTGTGCTGGGTACTTGGACAAATCCTTAGAATACCCAGCTGTTTCAAGCCAAATTAACGCGGCCGGGGGATTCTATTTTGTGTTCTGTGTATACCACGCGACGGTGAGTCGTTATTTTCATGTATTTTTATTACTTTTCATTAAATCTGTTGAGTACCTATAGACGCTAACTGTCTGCCGGTTGGTTGTGGGTTACTAATGGAAATCCTTAGAAAACCCAGCTGTTTCAAGCCAAATTAACGTGGCCGAAGGATTTTATTGTGCGTTTTGTGTCGACCATTCGACGGCGAGTCGTTAGTTTTATGTATTTGGGTTACTTTCATCATGTATAAATGCCGTGGCGACACACCCGTGTATTTGAGATTTAAACGTGGTGTTGACCGATGCTGCCTTTTTGGGTGAGCAGGTACTCATCGATCTGTTCACCAAATATAACACACCCATCCCCTCCAGTGCAGCTGGAGATGAGCACAGAAGAACAGTCAGAGTAGCCTGAAGTTGAGGAAGGGCAGGGAATAAAACTGTTACACTAAGTGACTAAAAACATTTTTTTTCTATTTCTCATGTTTTATAATCAAAAAAGGCGTTCAATACAAGATCAACTGGACTTTATTTGTTGCAGAAAACGTTTCACCCTTTATCCAAAAGGCTTTTTCAATCCAGAATGGCAGCTGTAAGACTGAGAAGAAGTTTTATACTAATAAAACGCATAAAACTTCAGTCTCACAGCTGCCATTCTGAACGTTTTCTGCAACAAATAAAGTCCAGTTGATCTTGTATTGAACGCCTTTTTTGATTTTATCATGTCCTGGACGACTGAGAATTTTCACCAGCTTATGTTTTATAGGCATTTTGTTGTGTATATACTTTTTATATTTTTATATATTTGTTTAATCACATTGTGTTTATTTACTCATGGCCACCACAATTTTTGAGTAGATGTGTTTTTTCAGTAATACAGTAAAATAGTGTCTGGAAATGTTTTTTTATTTCTTCTTTATTTCTTTCCAAAGAAAATCAAGGTTTTCATGCATGCACATGACATGTGCACAGAAATTAACAAGCACAAATTCACAGCTTTTTCATTTTGTGGCTTAAAAATAAATCATTAAATAATAAACAATAAACTTTATTTGTATAGCACCTTCGTCATCTGTATACCCATAATGCATTGCAGGGCACTTCAGTTTTCCAGAAAACAGTTAAAAATAAGTTTATCGATGCATTTTTAATGAAAAATCTACAATAAACAAACAAAAAAAGGACAAAGAAGCAGTCGAAAAGCATTCCACACATTAAACAACTTTTAAAATTTTGGACCCTGAGTGAAAGTTGTATTTTAATAGATGACACCCGGAGCGAATCGCTGTTAAAAAGTAGGGCAAGGTGAGGTGTATATTAGTTTATACGCCTGTAGTTGGCAGTGTGGTGCAGATATTGCAAAACGTTGCTGGCTACAAATTGTTGAATATAAATAGCGGATTAGATTAGCTTCCCCTAATTTTGATAAGGCCTTTGTGCATTTGAAATTGTGGACCTAAAAAAATTAATAAGCGTTTTAGAAATTGTGGAACTAATTTTTTAATTAGCGGTGCCCAGCTTTGACTGTAGTAAATAGCTTGAGGAACACTACTGCCACCATGTGGTAAGACGAGTAGGATTCTGGACCCCGCCCACAGAAGGGGTACAAAAAAGCTGTGGAAACAGAACATAGATGTGACCCGACCCGAACTGAGCCGACCTGAGCCGATCCAACCCGAGCCGAGCCGAGCGGTGGAAAAGAGGCATTAGACCCTGTTTACATTTTAGGGTGACCTATCCTTTCAGGCCGTAGCCCCCAGACTGTGAAATGCCCTGCCCCTGTCTCTTCATGTGGCCATCTGTTGATTCCTTTAAAAAGCAGCTCAACATTTTTATTCATACAAGTTAAATGTTTTACTTTCTGATTTTTTTAAAATCAGCTGTTCTTATTGTTTTATCTGTTGTTCTTACTGTTTTTATCATGTTTATGTTTATTGAATTTGTTCTTTTTTTTATTTTTACAAAAGAAACAGAATACAAGACAATCCCATGAATGATAATGTACAAAATATTTAAAAAATGAAAGGTAGCAGAAAGAAGAATAAATCTTATTATATCTGCCCCTTTTTTCAAACAATCAGATTACACAATAATAATCTTCAACTAACAGTACAAAATGACTAACTCTTTCTAATTTTCTAACTAATACAATACACGTTACGCTATTTCTATATATGCTATATATAGCAGATCTCACTTGTAAATGAGTCTTTGAGACTCAATGTGATTTATCTGTTTAAATAAAGTTTGAATGAATGAATGAATTTTTTTTTTTTTAACAAATTCGTTTTGATCATTTTCTCAAATGTAAACATTGACTTGGCATTTTTAACTACATTCTCCAAGCCATTCCATAATCTAATTCCCTGGATTGAGGTAGAACGTCCCTTCAAACTAGTTCTGAATTGTGGTTTTACAAACATCTCTGTCCCCTTAAGATTATAACAACTTTGTCTTTTAACAAAATGCATTTGGATATTTAAAGGTAATGCATTATTTTGAGCCCTATACATAACTGATAAAATATTATAGTCTACCAAATCATGGAACTTCAATAACTTCAGTTGATAAAATAATGTACTTGATGGATGACGGTAATGTTTTCTAGTGATAATTCTTACAGCTCTTTTCTGTAATACAAAAATAGGCTTTGTGATTGTTTTACATGCATTCCCCCAAACATCAATACAATAGATTAAGTGTGGAACAATGATTGTGTTATACAACAAATACAGAGCTTTATCATTCAATAGGTCTCTGACTTTGTACAGTACTGCAATCGATTTAGCTATTTTTATTCTTACAGAATTTATGTGTTGTTTCCATGTCAGTTTGTCATCAATAATAACACCCAAAAACTTCACCTCACTCACTCTACAAATCTCAACACCCTCAATTTTGAGTGGAACATCAACAGTTTTCTTTTTATTACTGAATATCATGTAATTAGTTTTTTCTAGATTTAATGATAATTTATTGATTTTAAACCAAGTTTGTATTTTGACAAATTCTGTCTTTATCAATTCCAACATTTGTTCTACATCTTCACCTAAACAGAAAAAAGTGGTATCATCAGCAAAAAGTACACATTTAAGGAGTCCTGACACATTTACCAAGTCATTCACATATAAAATAAATAGCTTTGGTCCAAGTACAGAGCCTTGGGGAACTCCACATGTGATATTACAGAGGTCAGATCTTACATCATTTATTTGTACAAATTGTTTCCTATCTTTCAAATCTATCATCTGTTCATACTGTTTGGATCTGCTGTTCTTACTGTTTTTTAATCATCTGTTCTTTTTGTTTTTAACAGCTGTTCTTGTTTTTATCAACTGTTCTTACCGTTTTTTTTCCGCTGTTCTTACAGTTTTTATCCGCTCTTCTTACCGTTTTTATCTGTTGTTCTTACCGTTTTTATCTGTTGTTCTTACCGTTTTTATCTACTGTTCTTACCGTTTTTATCTACTGTTCTTTCGGTTTTTATCTACTGTTTTTTCTGTTTTTATCAGCTGTTCTTACTGCTTTTATCATCTGTTCTTTCTGTTTTTATCATCTGTTCTTTCCGTTTTTATCATCTGTTCTTTCTGTTTTTATCAGCTGTTCTATTTTTATCCACTGTTCTTTGTTTTTACCCACTGTTCTGTTTTAATCTGCTGTTCTTACTGTTTTTAATCAGCTGTTCTTACTGTTTTTAATCAGCTGTTCTTACTGTTGTTATCAGCTGTTCTTACTGTTGTTATCTGCTGTTCTTACTGTTATCTACGGTTCTTACTGTTGTTATCAGCTGTTCTTACTGTTGTTATCAGCTGTTCTTACTGTTTTTATCTGCTGTTCTTACTGTTTTTATCTGCTGTTCTTACTGTTTTTATCAGCTGTTCTTACCGTTTTATCAGCTGTTCTTACCGTTTTTATCCGCTGTTCTTTCTGTTTTTATCTACTGTTCTTTCTGTTTTTATCTACTGTTCTTTTGGTTTTTATCATCTGTTCTTACTGCTTTTATCATCTGTTCTTTCTGTTTTTATCATCTGTTCTTTCTGTTTTTATCAGCTGTTCTGTTTTTATCCACTGTTCTGTTTTAATCTGCTGTTCTTACTGTTTTAATCTGCTGTTCTTACCGTTTTTATCCGCTGTTCTTTCTGTTTTTATCTACTGTTCTTTCTGTTTTTATCTACTGTTCTTTTGGTTTTTATCAGCTGTTCTTACTGCTTTTATCATCTGTTCTTTCTGTTTTTATCATCTGTTCTTTCTGTTTTTATCAGCTGTTCTGTTTTTATCCACTGTTCTGTTTTAATCTGCTGTTCTTACTGTTTTAATCTGCTGTTCTTACCGTTTTTATCAGCCGTTCTTACTGTTGTCATCTGCTGTTCTTACTGTTATCTGCTGTTTTTACTGTTTTTATCAGCTGTTCTTACCGTTTTAATCAGCTGTTCATACCGTTTTAATCAGCTGTTCCTACTGTTTTTAGAGTCAGAGTCAGAGTCAGAGAGAATTTATTGTCATTTGCACCGCATGTAGTACATGTGTTGAAAACGAGATTATGT
>JBBPBX010023708.1:18791-35913 GCA_038048925.1 Garcialebias charrua | reverse complement strand
TATATATATATATATATATATATATACAGGTAGTCCCCGACTTACGAGCGAGTTCCGTTCCTACGAGTCGCTCGTAAGACGAAAATTCGTACGTCGGAACACGAAACACGTGTTCTCGTAAGTCCGGATTTTTGGTCGTAAGTCGGAAAATTTATGCTAGCGCTACTACGAACACTCGTTTTTCATCACAAATGTTCATACTAGTTCATAAACATGCTCAGAAACTTGTTTCCAAACGGTTAGCTAACACACTTTCATCTAAAAACACATGAAAGTGCTGTATTTTTTGTATGCTCTTTACAAATTTACTGCTTGTTTGCCAGCTCGTAAGTCCGGAACCTCGTAGGTAAGAGCACTCGTAAGTCGGGGACTACCTGTATATACACTACTGGACTACTGTATTTGCAGCATTTTTCCTTTGCATTATTTTTTTTTTTGGTTGTACATTTTTTTCTGTCTATTTTCTGTGATTGCAGACTTTTTCAATTAGTGTTTTTTTCCTGTTGCATTAGTTTTTGTTTTTTTTTGTTTTATAGTTTGTATAATTCATGTGTTTTCAGCGCGTTTCCAGGTTTGTGGCGCGTTTAGCTGTTTGAGGCTCGTTTGCACCTGCCGGCAACTGTATTCAGCAAGCAGCCACATAAAATACTTGACTTTTTTTTTCGGCCAGATGCCTTTGCTCAACTAACCTGGTCTTGAACTTGCAACCTCAAAATTACAACATCGCAACACTAACTACTGAGCCACCACAGTCCTGAACTTGGAGCTCAGATGATTAGAGAACAAAAGGTTTGCCCTTTCATGGTCTCTCCACATTGGCTCACCTTCTGGTCTGAATTTAATTTCACACCCTCATGCGCTGCTTTTTTTTCCACATATCTACGGAGGAGATGGAGTGTGCTTTTTAATCAGACTTCTTAGACTTGTGGTGGATTGAATCCATGTCTTAGCTTGCCCATCGTGTCCTATCGTATGGATTTTCTTTGAAATGGGATATCGCAGCTTGACCTCTCTGGTAGCACCTCTTGACAGTGCAATGTTGTCACAATGGAGAAACAAAGAGTTTAACAAGACACCTAGATTAAGTTAGAAACCAAATCTAAGGTAGGTCATCATTTCAAGCCAACCTCAGAACCTTTCCAATCTTTCTGAAGGATCTTTTATATCAGGGATTTCTGATGCTCAGGCATTTTACCACTTTAAAGGATCATTTTTTGATCTGCTGCAGTGATTGGTTGCAGCAAGACTTTCTCGTTTATTCTCACATTTCTTCTTGTCATTTTCAGCTGAGTAACAGCACGTAACACTGTCTAGCAGTGACCAATATGTAAAAACAACTTATCATTACTGTGTCATAAAAACATGATCCTTCGAAACAAGAAGAAAAAAAAGTGATATGTTTATAGAATCAGTTCCCCTCGTGAAGGGAGACTGGTTGAAATGTGTAATTGCATCCTGAGATTGCTTTTGTTTAAAGGAGTGTATGTAACTTTTCTAACAATATATTTTTAACATATTTCTTCACTCTGTCACTACCTCCTGACATACTGATTTTAGACAAGTAATCTCTTAAAGAAACTATTGTCCCCTTGCTTCTCTAAGGGCCAGTTTACACGGCGCGTATTTTGAGTGTAACCGCTACTTTCTCTTTGCGACTTTGCTTATCGCCTACACGACGCTGCTGGCCCCCCTCTTTGACTCCGATACTTTTCTGATCCTGCTCTCAAGGTGGAACTTTTTCGCTGACCCCCCGTTGATAATGTAAACATCTCCCGTGGAGCTTTTGTTTGAACACATGCACGCAGCACGCACGCGCAGACAGCCGGCATTTTAACAATGGCGGTGGACTGGACAGTGGACACACGCACCACTTTCTGAACTATAGCTGATGGAATATATTTTGATTCTCATATTTAATTATTCTACACCTTACCTGCATCTGTGTTGGAAGAGAGCCAGCTGCCTGGATCCAGTTGTCTGTTAACGAGGCAGTCGGACATTTCACGTGTCACGCTGCACTATAACATACTAAATGTGCTATATATTAACAGTTTAACAATAATAAACAGTATTTATGTTAGCGTGGGAGATATTTAAATTTATCTGAGCTAAATGAAGCTATCTGGACTCGTTACGTCATGCCTAACATGCTGCTGAAAATGAAGACACCAGGTTGATTTTTAATTTATTTATTTATTCAACACCACAAACTGTATGTCACAAACACTGAGAATTAAATTGAACACTTTTAAAAACACGTTAACCGAACTTTAATGAACTGGACTCTGTTGTTTTCATCCTGGTGGAAACTGGACCCACATCCGAACCGCCGGTCCGCTTCGTGGAACAGCTTCGACCTCGCAGGAAAAAAATAAAAATAAAACCTCAGTTGGTTGTTCTGTGATCGAACTAAACACAAGGAAACATTATTAAGAACATTGTTTACCTTGTAGCGCTGCTGGAAATCAGCTGATTCTCACGGACTAAAGTCAGACATGTTGACGCGGTTCCGGTCCAGTCAGCAACTGGTGTGCAGCTTGTTAGATGAAGCGGTCCCACTTGGTGTCAAATCTGTTGACTCTTATCCAAATTCCAGCTTTAACTTGTTGTTAACTTGTTGACAACAACTTGTAGTAGCTGAACTTTTAGCCAGAGAGGAAAACAGGCTGCCTCGTCTGCTCTGTTTACCTCAGGCAGCACGCATGCGCAGTAGTGAAGGTTCCAAAAATCACAGCGCCATCTAATGGCCCAGCATGGTAACTACAGTGAAATCATGAGGACGGGGGGTGGAGGGGGAGAGAGTCGTATCCACAGAATTCGCCCGTGTCAACGCAAAACTTTTAATCTAATTAACATACCCAAAACCTCCGTTTCCCCCCACAGTGTCCGTGTAAACAGGGCCTAAAAGCATTTCTAAAAAGCCACAGTGACCCGCCGTTAACCAGCCAATAAAAACAGAGTTTGTAACCAGCCAATAAACACAGAGCTTGAATTTAAATCAGCCAATAAAAACCGAGCTTGAATTTGAATTTCAGCAGAGCAAGGGGGTAAGTTTCTGGTCCCTCCCCCTCAGAGCCATGGCTCTGAGGGGGAGGGACCAGAAACGTGTCTCTGTTCAAAATTTTCCTAAGTTCAATCGTGTTCCAGAAATTACATACTGAACCTTTAAGTTAAGCATTTTAAAATGACCAGAGAAAAATATTTGAAATAAAATGTACTTTAGCAATCTGAGCTACAGTGTAAAAATAAAAATATTAAAATGCACCACCTTTAGAATATGGTTAATAGTGAAAAAGCTGTCCTATAAAAGCCTACTGAGCTAAAGCATCTGTTTGTATTTGTATTCAAAGTTTGACTTTCTGTGGAAACATTGCGGTACACGGGTGGTTAGGGCTGACCTCCACTGTGCTGAGCTCTCACTGCTCTGATATCTCTGTGCTGTACTTCATGAGCTCACCTGTCTGTCAAACAGCGTGGGATCACTGCAGAAAACTGCATTTTTACTCGTTAAAAAGCTTTTATTTTTTGTTATTTTTGTGGAACCTCTTGTGGCCGTGCAAAGGCTTCAAGACATCATGGCAGGTGTGATTCTTATGTGGTATCTAATTACTGTATGTTATTTCTATTTTCCTGAGTCAAGCTAGCAGCTGCTCAGAGCAGGATCCATTTCAAAACAAATTTCCATGATCTGAAGGTCAAACTTTTGCATTTTTAAACAGTTTGAGCAAATTCTAGATTAGATATTTTAACACCATTTCACTTTTGCACAAAGCTCTACTGAACGTATCTCGCTGCTGATCAGCTGAGTCCATTTTTCAAACCAACAGCTTTTCCACAGTCTAATCAGGCTCCTACAGATATCCTTTTATCTCCATAAAAATGACAGTTTTCACAATCATCCATTTGTACTGTGTGTGCTTGTTTTTTGGGGGGATTAGACCACTGAAAAGATGAGTCACTGCAAATTGTCAGGATACATTCAGCAGCTTCAATCTACCGGTATGCAGTTAGCCTTAGCAACATGTATGCTGTTCTGCCAAATTAAAAAAATAAAATAAAAAAGTAACATAAACAACTGTCACATGCAAAAACAATGAGGTGCAAAAATAAAATAGCATTGCTCTGACCTGTAATGAACATTTTGATATTGAGTTGTAGATGGTAAAAACTTGTGAACAATGAGATTAAAATGAGACCAGTAACAAATTAATCTGAAGTTTATTGTTGCAACAACTTCTCCATGAACATTTTACAAAATACAATGAATCTGGTCATGGTAGACATAAAGTGCTGGTCACATTTTCACAGCAGCTCATGTCATGATGCACAAATGGAAATGTTAGATCCCAAAATCCCATAACTAAAAAAAAAATATTGACAGAAACTGAAAGTTATGCCCCATAACTCATGTTCCCTGAAGGAAGGGAACGAGGTGCAACATACTTGCTATGGGAATTGCGCCCCCGCGTGATTACCTGAAGGAATACATTCACGCCTTTTACGGCAGGGGGCGTCACCCCGCGCCAGAGGTACCGCCTTTTAGGTACTTAAGCGACTGACGCCCCTCCAACTGTCTCCAAAATTGCACTTCACCGAGCTTTCAGCATTGAAAAGGGCCAGCTATGTTGCACCTCGTTCCCTTCCTTCAGGGAACATGAGTTATGGTGCATAACTTTCAGTTCCCTTTCAGTTCGGTCTCTCGGTGCAACATACTTGCTATGGGAACGTAATTCATTCACGCCCTTGAAATGCTCAGTAAAATGCCTGTTAGTGTGAACGCCCGCCTTTGACCACAGGCCTCTCAAAGCTACTCTTTCTATTGTGTATTAGAAAGAACAGCCTGAGTGACATCACATGCAGTAACATCCAAATTGTAGTACTTTGCAAAAGTGTTTAATGAGCTCCAGTTCACGGAAACACAAATGTCTGCGACTGGCACGCCCTTGAACAATGACCAGGAAGTGGCCAAGCCCCTGGTTGAGTGAGCATGCACTCCAGGGGGCACTTGTTGACCTTTGCTACCGTATGCCCTTTTAATGGCCTCCGTCACTCAATGTGAGAGGCGCTGTCTTGATAGGGCCTTTCCTGTAGCAGGTGCGGCAAAGCAGACGAACAGTTGGTTTGTTTCCCTCCATTCGGCTGTTCTCTGTATGTAAGTGCGTAAAGCTCTCACAGGGCAGAGAGCCTTTAGTCTCTCCTGTTCCTGAGTAAGAACAGGAGCAGGTGGGAAGGAGGAGAGGTCAAAGGCTAGACTCCTATGGTTGAAGGTCAAGACCTTGGGAGTATAAGCGGGATTAGGCCTCAGGGTGACCTTTGACCCGTCAGGGGCGAATATGGTACATAATGGATGTACAGATAGAGCGTGGAGGTCACCCACGCGTTTCGCCGAGCAAAGAGCCAGGAGAAGAGCAGTTTTATAAGATAGAAGATCTATCTTAATCTCGCTCAGAGGCTCGAATGGCGGGTCGCAAAGAGCCCCCAAGACCAGGCCAAGATCCCAACCAGGGGTCAAGGTCCTGCTGGGTGGCTTGGTTCGAAGCACACCTTTCATATATCTCATTATGATTGGATGTGCTCCAGGAGTCCTGTGTCCCCAGCCCTCGTGACAGGCAGAGATAGCTGCAAGGAACACTTTAATTGTTGAATAAGAACAACCCTTTTCCAGTAAATCCTGAAGGAAAGTTAGTAGTTGAGCCAAGTCGCAAGCATAAGAAATGATATTTCTTTCTGAGCACCAGGCTTCGAAGATACGCCACTTTTGTGCATATAGAGACTGTGTTGACCTGGCACGGGCATTTTGTATGGTTTTCACCACATTCTCTGGAAGGCCCGAAGCCATCAGCCTGTCCTTTTCAGCTAACAGACTGGAATTAATTTCAGTTCCTGGCCTAAACGGCTGGACTATGACTTCCTGTGTGAGCCTTTGAGGGTCAACCAGGTTGGGGAGTGGGCCTTCACGTTGATGTGTTAACAGACTGCCCTGATCGAGTCTCCTCGACGACAGACGGAGTCTATTAATTTTATTAGATTGAGTCGGAACAGGAAAGCTATTATTTCCCTCCAAAACAGGATTTATTGGATTGAGGGGCTGCTGTTTTTGTAAACAAGCAGATCTCCTGACTCCAATTGTTGTCTCACCCAGTGGGATACTGTCGTGTGGGAGCAAGTTTGATGCAGCTTTGTGAGAAAAGTCACGTGCTGCTCTTTTAACGCTCGAGCGTTACATGTCCTTCATGAATAATAAAGGGCCCGTTGTAACGTGTGAACGTGGAGATGGTCCTTTGTTACCGGCAGACTTAAGATCATTTGTAGATAAGGAGCCCAGTTTCCTTTCAAAATCAGGAGGAAAATTCTGGTTCAACTCCAATCTGCTTACACATAGTAACGTGATCATAGCCACTGTCTTGAGGGTGTGAAATTCGTGTCTGCCTTGGGGCATCCGATGCTCTCCTGTGGTGCGAACATGTCACGTGTTCGTCTGGTTAGTGTATTAGCCGGTCCCTTGCTCACCATGGAGCGGGGGCTGGAACACGTGCCCTCTCCCACCTGTCTTCGCAAAAGGTGGAGGGTCTGTTCGCAGACACCTCTGGGTCTGTCCATTGAAGACAGGTCCTGAGGCACCCTGCTGGGGCTTATTGAAAAGACTGGTACCCCATGAGACGTGAGGGAGGGGGATGTGCCCCCCTCCCCCCCTTATGACAGCTGACAGGCCAGGGAGGCCCGTACTGTTTACATTATTTGTGTTGGTGTGTGTTTTTTTTATCGTCAATAAAACAGGGATGTGCTGTTTTATGAGTTTTATCTGTGCTTATGTGCAACGACATACATGATTTAATGTCACTCACAGTAGGGAGAGCATGGTTTGCGCATGCAACAGAATTATCAGCCATTTGTACTTTGCTACAAATAAAGTCTGAACAAGGTGCGAACATTCCCGTTACCGCATGGGCAGGAGGTTGTAAAAAATGTAAACGTGAGCCTGGATCATCAGGCACGTTTTTGACGAGTGTCCCGGTTCGCCGCGGAGGCCTTACGCCTGTTCGCTTGGCGTGGGACAAACCTGTTTTTGCTCCATGCGTGCTCGGAGCGAGGTTGGCTCGGCGGGGGTCTCTGCCGAGGTTCCTCCTCGTATGCTGTCCGCTTCTGCGGTGGCGCACGCGTCATCGAGCGGTGCCGCGGCTGTGCAGGTCTGCCTCCAGCAGGCTCTCTGGGGGGGGGGCGAAACTCCGACGAGGAATGCCCACCCTGAGAGCTTCAGCCTGCCTGCGCCTTTGGTCCAGCTTGGTCTGGATTCGCTCCAAAGTCTGACCAAAAAGTCCCTCCGCTTCTATCGAGTGGTGGAGAAAAGGCACCTTTTGTCCCTCCGGTAAATCCGTCAGCGTCATCCACAGGTGGCGGATCGCGAATGACCACTTCCGCCATACCTCTGCCCTGAGCGACAGCAGCTGTCCCCATCATATGGAGAACGAAATCTGTTCTGCGGGCTTTATCCAGTAAGTCGGAAGCAGCTTGCTTGTCCAAGGTTACCTGCAGTTGTTGGAGTTTTTCCGCGAGGTAAGCCTGCATCATCGCGGACGCGTTCATCGCGCGCACCATGAGTCCTTGAGCTCTGTAGCACTTCTCGAGAAGCGACGCTGAGGCTCTGCAAGCTTTGCTGGGGAGAGTCGGTTTTGTTCCTGATGACTTGGGAGTTAGGTGGGATGCCAGGGTGTCCTCAATCTGAGGCGTGTTGGCTATTCCCACCAGATCCATGCCTTCCACGTCGAGGAATTGTGAGAGAGGAAGGAGCATGGGTACTCGTGGTTGAGACCAGGTGCGGGTTAGTTCCGTGAGGAAGTCTGGGAACACGGGCATCCTTTGCCTCGTTGCTGCCTGCTGTTTTGAATAAAAATAGTTCCCCGCCAGCCTCGTGACCTGTTGGCGAGGCGGAGGCTCCGGCCAGGGAATGTTGAGCGCATCTGCAGCTCTGTGGCACAGGTCGAACAGGGCAGGGATGGAGAAGTCCGTTTCGGGGAGCACAGGTACCGGGATCCCGGAGAGGTCCTCTCCCGGATCCTCGATTTCAAGTTCTGGTTCCTCCGCCGAAAATTCGCCCGAGGCTGAGATGGAGATCTTGTCTTCATTCATCATGCCTCTGGTGTCAAACTCGACCGTTAGGTCCCCCATGGGAGCAAGCGGGTCAGGGCTGTCGCCCCATTCGACGCGCGTGCTGTCGTGTAGAGCCATGTGTTCAAGCTCCGGGGTCAGAGTGAGGGTCTCCGTGGTGTCTGGGTCCTGTGGACCAGCTGAGCTTCCCATGGCCTTAGCCACGAGGTCCACCCGATGCCGTAGCACTGCATCCAACATATGGCTGTAGTGTGGGCAAGAATCGGGCGCATCCAGAGCTTGTCTTGCATGAAATATACCCAGGCAGACTGGACAAGGCCTCATGGGTGTCCGTCATTGCGAGGGCAAATCCATAGCCACTGGGACAGGCGCGTGAGGTTGGGCTCGCCGTCCCGTTGGTTTTCTTTTGAAGTTTTGACTTTCGCTTTCCTTTCTCCGGAGGCATGTCCGAGATAAGGCGAGCGAGTCCTTCCAGAATCCTTTTTCTTCTTTGTTCACGTGTCTCCTCCGTCGTGTTGCTTTCGCTGGCTAGCCCGCTAGGATATTAGCAGGGGTAGCAGTTGTGGCGCAGTTATAACGCCGTTGAGCAAAGCAGCCGGTAGAGAGAGGAGAAGAAAAAACTTTGAGGTTATAGAAATGTGCTGGACTAGCTTTCACCCCCTGCCGTAAAAGGCATGAATTCCTTCAGGTAATCGCACGAGGGCGCAATTCCCATAGCAAGTATGTTGCGCCGAGAGACCGAACTGAAAGGGAACTATTGTTCATTTTAAAACTGATGATGTTTTAACCCTTAAGAGCCTGCACATTTATCACAGTGTTTTTACCTCGTTGTGTTTGTGCCATTTCCACGTATTTTTCCACTGTTTGATTCTACTCTTCAATCCTGCCCCGCCCACTTTCACCTGTTCCTCAGCTGTCAGCACTGATGTGGTTTTAATCCTGTATTGCCGCTTTTCTCATCAGCCTCTGTCCATATAACCTCTCAATCTTCACACCTTGAGTGGAGCATTATGCATGTCATGTCTGGTGTTTCTTTCATGGTTTCCTCCAGGATGTATAGGTTTTGCTGTTATGCCAGCTTTTTGTTGTGCATTTTGTTATCTCTTTAAGGTGTGTGTGAAGTCTGCATTCTTGAGTCCAAATTATTTCTAAAACCAGGGCAATGTTATCTTTAGAATCTGCATGATGCCACTGGTTATGCTGTTTCTTGTTCTATTATGGAAAGTTAAAAAAAATACATGTATATCCTCTTTGAGAACAACATTTAACTTTAATTATGTCTGCAAAAGCACTGATACAATCCCCAAACAAGTACCCATGAATTTCCCAGCTCTATGCATGCCTTTATAAGAAATGAGAGGAGGCAGTAGATTACTTTTATTTTTAGAAAGTGGAGCTTTGCACTTTCTGCACACTGCTGTGGTTTTGCTGCCCAGCTTCCCTCATGTTCTCCCACAACTATAACAGCAAAGAAAAGTAAGTCTCCCCCTCAAACAACTGCATTCCAATGATCACTGTAAATTCCAGAAGCATCAAAAAGTACTTGATCTGGCTCCTTACTCCTTCATATCACCTATCCCTCACTCTCCTTTCTTTTCATCCTCCATGTATAACCCATCCTGCCTCATAGTTGGAGACGGATAATCAATACATGCGGCTTTGCACTCCAAGTCTTATTGACTTTGTTTTTCAGGAAGACTCCATAAAGAGACTTTGGGGAGATTCTGTCACTGCCAGTTTCTTCCCCTGACATTAAAACCTCCTCTGTTGCCACCTAAGACAAAAAAGTTGAGAAGAAAGTCTATCTGCCTGTGTGATCAATGGAATACCAAATGACAGAAAACGAAGTCGGCAAGGCCACTTTTGCTAGCAATACAGACAAGGTTGAACACCATGTGAGGAGAATGAAAACAGCACACTGGGTCCTTCAAAGACTCGGGAACATTGATGTGGCTTTAGATGTGAGGCTGCAGGATGTGTAGATGATTTCCACAGATAAGCTGCAGGGCTGCTCATACACTAAAAGACCACAGCATTTTGTGTTTGCGTGTGTGTGTGTGTTTCCATTTCTGTGGATATTTATCGATCTAGATTGATAGATAGATGAAAGCATTGGGAAGCATTTTGAGCAATGAATAGAAATGGTGACAGAAAACTTGCTCTGAACTAACACCATTTCTGGACTACCGTACTTGGTGTTATGAGATCAAAGAGCTCCATGGCTAATGGCTCTGCCTTTAGTATAAATTAAAAGTAAGTTAAAAAAAAAAAGCCAGCAGTATTGAGCAATTAAATTAGCTTAAAGAGTGTTATGATCTGCTTTTTTAATTTAATTTGGAAAGTTTAACCTAATGTCAGTAAGATGTCTTCTTGTGGTATCACTGCTTTAAAGTCAACACTAGTACAGATAAAAGCCAAAACATCTTCATAGAAAGGAAAGTTGGCATAAGTTCATGGATGTTAAATTAAGTAACAAAATAGGTTGAAAATACAGAGGAATCTAGTACATATAAACTGTGGTAACCAAAAACCCCAACTAGATGTGTAGCCTGAGACAGAAAACCAAACTGCACACAATGAGCAATACAATGCAGGTAATCTAATTCCTCAGACGGCTGAGATGAGCTGGACTGGGAAGCTCAACTGCATGCTTGTGTGAACATCTGCCTTTATACATTAGGCATCACTTGGCCGCTCTCTACTGTGTGTTAGAGAGGACAGCCTGAGTGATGTCACACGCAGTAACGTCCAAACTGTAATGTTTTGCAAACGTGTTCGTTGAGCTCCAGTTCGCAGCCGCACAGATGTCTGCAACTGGCACACCCTTGAACAGTGACCACGAGGTGGCCAAGCCTCGAGTAGAATGGGCACGTACCCCAGAGGGCACTTGTTGACCTTTGCTACTGTACACCCTCTTAATGGCCTCAGTCACCCAGTGTGAGAGGTGTTGCTTTTACAGGGCCCTACCAGTAGCTGGGGCTGCAAAACACACAAACAGTTGGCTCCTTTTGTAGGTGTGCGGTGGAGATCATCCTGTGCTCCAGCATCAACGTGTGGCATGGAGGCTGCACAGCTGCAGAAAGAAAAGCTTTGCGGAGAGTAGTGAAGGCTGCACAGAGGATGTTGGAGTCACCCTCCCCACTATCACAGACATCCCCACTATCACAGACATCTATACATCTATCATTATGGGCGGCCGTGGTGTAGTGGTAATGGCAGTCGTCTCCCGATCGGAAAGTTGGCGGTTCGACTCCCGGGACCCGCACCATGTGTCGTTGTGTCCTTGGGCAAGACACTTAACCCTGAGTTGCTCCCGGTAGGACTGGAAAGCACCTTGCATGGTAGTCTGCCGCCACCGGTTTATGAATGTGTGTAGCATTCAATATATGTGTAGCACTTTGAGATTTTCAGTAATGAAAAGTGCGTTATAAATTGAATTAATTATTATAATTAATTATCTACACTTACAGATGCAGGAAGAGGGCCACCTGCATCACGAAGGACCCCACTCACCCAGCACACACACTTTTTGTCCCATTCCCAAGTGGAGTGGTACAAAAAGTGGAGCAGGAGGTTGAGGAAGAGCAGGAGGTTGAGGAGCATTAAGTGTAGAACCACAGAGGTCACCAACCTTTTCGAAACTGAGAGCTACTTTGTGGGTAAGGAGTCATACAAAGGGCACCAGTTTGATAAACTCTTCGGAAATAACAAAGCGTAAAATGAAAAAAAATGTATAATAAACATATTTTTAAGAACATTTTTTTAAGATAGACATTTTAAAATATATATAAATACAAGAAAAGAATAACAACTGAATAAAATGACATTTTAAATGCAGATTAGTAGTGAGTTGTGCTATTTTTAGAACAGGTCCGAGGGCAACCCAAATGGTCCTTGGGGGCACCCGGGAGCCCGCGGGCACCGTGTTGGTGACCCCTGCACTAGACTGAGGAACAATTTCTACCCTGAAGCTGTTAGAGTCATAAATTCCTAACCAGGATAATAACTGTAAGGGGAAAAAATAAAAATCACTGTAATGGCACTGTCACGTTCAGCGGCCCCGCTGACCCTTTAGGCACCGCTGACCCTTTAGCCTGACCCTCGGCCCCGCTGATCCTTTAGGTCCCGCTGACCCTTTAGCCTGACCCTCGGCCCCGCTGATCCTTTTAGCCTGACCCTCGGCCCCGCTGATCCTTTTAGCCTGACCTTCCCCTCGGCCCCGCTGATCCTTTAGGCCCCGCTGACCCTTTAGCCTGACCCTCTCCCCTCGGCCCCGCTGATCCTTTTAGCCTGACCTTCCCCCTTTAGCCAGACCCTCTCCCTTTAGCCTGACCCTCTCCCTTTATGCCTGTCCTCTCCCTTTATGCCTGTCACCCTTCCTCTGCCCCTGACTTCCTTCTGTCACATTTCTTGCCCCTTCTGTCCACTGTCCAATTTTAGTTCAGCCTGTCTCTCCTCTGCCATATTCTTCTGTCCAGTCCTTTTTTAGGCATTAATCCAGTAATGCCTGTCACCCTTCCTTTGCTCCTGTTTCTTCTGCCCTGCTAATTTGTGTTCTGTGCCTTGTGTGAATGTTTCTTGCTTTTACTTTGTTTCTGTCCTTTCTTTTCACTTCCTCCTCAGCCTGCTTCTGCTCATCTGCTCATTTCTACTCATCCTTCTGCTCATGCCCTCTTGTCTTGTTTTTACTTTGTTTCTGTCCTTTCTTTTCACTTCAGCTCATCTGCTCATTTCTACTTGTTCCTTCTGCTCATGCCCTGCCCTCCTGTCAATCAACAGTTCACCACACCCCCTCAGCCTTAGCAATCACTTTCATTCCTTACACCTGTTCTGCCCTGCATTTAGTCTCCAGTGATCCCCTTCCAACCTGCTCAGTCATTGTTGTTGAATCTTTGGTTCCAGCTCTGGTCACAGACATCACGGTCCTCTGTTTTTGCCTGCCTGCCTAAAGTCTTTGTTAGAAAGTTTTGCCGCCACGCCGGCTTTTGTTTTTGTGTTGTTTAAAAATAAATGTTTTATTTTTGAAATACATCTCCTGCTTCAATCATCTTGCCTACATTTTGGGTTCACACCTAAACGGATCGTGACAGGCACTTTAATAAGTGATAGGTAGCATATCTGTGCTGCTAATTTATTGCCTTTAAGCTGCTGTATTCATACCTATCTGTTATGCACCCTGGGGGTTTTAGAAGTTTAAACATCCTTGTTTTAATTTTATCATGGCTGCAAACTGCTGCAGCCTGCTGGTTCAATAAAGAACTAACCTTTTTTTTTATTACTCAGCCTGCTTCACTCAAGCTTGATTGGGCAGAGCTGCTGTTCACCTGCAGGTCCAGCCTATAAAGCTGACATGCTGTGTTTGGTGCAGGGTGGAGCCTTACTGATGTGAGGTTGTGATTGCCAACTGAGTTTGGTGGACAAGCAAGGGTGCTTGTTGGAGCAACTTGGAGCCTGCTGAAGGTAAACCAAGTTTTGATTAAGGTAGCTGTATTGCTGCCTATTTGTGTTCCAGAGTGTTCTCCACCCACTCTGATCACTGTGTTGAGCTCTCATGCTACTTTGTGTGCGCTAAAGCTCTTGAGGTAAAGCTCTTGAGGTTTGGGGGCTCTTTAAACAGCTCATGTAGAGCAACGGTGCTCTTTTAACAGCTCTAGTGCTTACTAGAGTTGTGTGAAGTTAAGAGTAATCTAGTGGAGACTCGTTGTACCAAGACTGGCTTGAGGAACGAGTGGTGGCTTATTGAAGTCTTCTGGATGGTGTGAAACTCAGCTGAGGGTTCACTGGAACTGCTGAGGACACTGTCAGGTAACCTAACAATTCTGAGAGATCTCCACCCTCTCAGATTGTTGTTGTTTGCTCCTGTTGGAGCTAAAATAGGCCCTTAAAGGCCTGGCACTGGTTTCAGGTCTAGATGCTAAAAGCAAGAGTTGTGAGTGTTTAAGCTCTTTGAGAGTTTGTGTGACTCTAGCTTAAATAGAGTGTGGTTTTGGACTGCTGTACTCTGGTTGACTCTTCTTTTTTGTCAGATGCTGAAGGGAAGCGTCTGAGCAGCTGCCCAGGAGGGGGACAGCTAAGGTGGAACAGAGTGAGAGACTGTTTCCCCTTTTTTTCTCCATTTGTTTGATACTTTTGACTGTGTGGGTGTCGGTAGTTCAGTTATCGCTTTTCTTTTATTTAGAGGTATTTTTGGCTAGGCAGATCGTCACCTGGGAAGGCACGACGGTCCTGTATAGGATTGGGTCGGCCTGGGAGGCGTTTTGTTCATTTCCGCCGCACCCACTTGTCCTTCAATCCTTTGAACTTTCTCTTTTTAATTTATTTTTGTTTCTTTAAGGACGCTGAGCAGGAGAAGGCGCTCCAGACGGGTGGGAGAAGCCTGAGAGGACCCTGACCGCCTGGAGGCTCTTAATTTTAGTTAATAAAATATCATTTAAACCTTTTCTTGTGTCCAGTGTCCTTTAAGTATGTTTTGGCCCTCATACGGTCGTAACACCATCTGCTCACTAAATACTCATTCAACCTTTTTTTATGCAGGTTAATCCCACTGAGCCTCAGGGACTCATTTACAAGAGAGACCTAGACTCATGTTTAGGCTGCTGCTTAATATCCTGCATTGCTTTACGTTGTTAGTGTTTGTTATTGTACTATATATCTTAGATCCTTGTAGACTGTTTCTTGTAATATTTTATATTTTTGCTATTTTGGGGTGTAACTTGAACCTTGGGTACACAATTCCATTCCACCTCATGCACCACATGTGATGTATATGACAAAGAACATTGAACCTTGATAAACTAGCCTGGTTAAAACCAGACCCTTGTCCTTCACTTCGCTTCGTACTAGGGTCTGGGACTTCTCCCATAGACAAGGATTTCTCCGGTAGATTTTTGACCGGACCAATCAGAGAACAGAAGGCGGAGTTTTGTTAGTTTAGCCTGGCGAGGTCCAGGGCAGGCTAAACTATTCAGATAAATAGCTCAGAAACCACTCGGTGGATATTTTTTCTGCTACCAGTGTGTAATTATATGGCTCTAATTTACTGACTGTTGGCCTGGATGAAACATTTGAGATAAAATTCGATTTTTTATAATTTATTTTCGTAGCGCACCCGAGGCTGTTTGGAAAATGTCAAACCGAAACAATTTAAATCCAGCAGATTTGACCATTTCGTGAATTGATTTAGGAACTGTTAAGCTCAGGAACACTTCTGATATAACGTCAGCTAAGAAATATATTTTTTCTCAGCAAAGAAATAATAGTTTTTTACCTTGTTTTCTTGAAAATTCCTTCGTGGCGGCAGCCATTTTAACTGACGACGTCAGTCGACGTCGTTCAAAACTCCGCCTTCTGTTCTCTGATTGGTCCGGTCAAAAATCTACGGGAGAAATCCTTGTCTATGGGAGAAGTCCCAGACCCTAGTACGAAGCGAAGTGAAGGACAAGGGTCTGGTTTTAACCAGGCTATTGATCAACTGGAATTAAAGCAATTTCTAATGGAAAAAAGAAAGAAATTGAAACAAAAACATAATCAAACCACTAGATTATGACACAAATTATTCCCAACTTTACCAACTTTTGCAACCCAAAGTAAAGCATTCTTCCTTTAGCTTTAGCTTGTTCCTGCACGTTAAACACGGGTCAGATTTCCAAGTACTACAAGTAGTAATTAAGAGGGCTCATAGAGTCCCTTCTGTTTCCAGCACTGTGGTATGCAGTTAACATAATTATCAAGGATATTCAGCTGTTAGATTGGAAGCCGTTTCACTGAGAACTTCACACAGATGTGGTCACAACCGACAAATCATTCCCAGCAGCGCAAACATCCCCCTGTGGGAACATGTGGGATAATCCCATTAGGGGAAGGCCACAGCTCGTAACAGTCACAATGACGGAGAAAGAACCAGGTGGCAAAGCTTTGAGGATAAGAGAGGATCATGTTAAGTTGCTTTTGCATAAGGTGCAAAAGAGATGTTGGGTAGAAGCCTTTAAAAGACACCTGAAATGAAGAGCGGGCTTCGTTAGCAAGAGAGTTAGGCATGCTGGAGAAGAGGGAAGGTGGTGGTGATGTATGATGTGGCATGCTAATGAAGGCTCATGCTGTCAGTCAAACAGCTGGTGCAGCTTTTCATGGTGATCTGCAACCTCAGGAGATCAGTTTTGACTACATCTATTAATCATCAATCAGACTTTTATGTTTCTGCACTGCAATCTCTTAATTTCACCCTGAGAGCTCATGCATGGTATTTATGCAGACAGAACGGATTTCTCTTGTGGGAACCCAGGCTGAAGTACAGATTACGTGTGCCATACAATGAATGTTATCAGATCTGCGTCTGAAGGCTGCTGTGCATTGGCAAATTAAAATCTACTAAAACAATCTAAATTTAAGCAGCTAGGAAGGTTTTGTGCAGGTGTTTGATGATTTTGGAATGACCTTTTCTCAGCTTGTCTTCCCCAGAAAAATCATAATTCATCTTGCAGACTTCCACAAGTCTGAGGTCTGATGAAAATTTGCTCATTGCATCAGAAAATACATTACTTTTTATTGCTTTAAGCCTGTGAGGCTCTGTCAAGGATGAGCTTTCCTAAGCCCTAATGACATTAGGTTTAACCACATTCTGGCAAGAAAAAGTAGAGGAAAAATACTTCAAATGCATGCATTCCAGACAATATAAAGATCTGAAGATATACTGCATTCTGTAATGCTTTATACCTTCTATAAATAAGAAAAAGGAAAAATACTACAGGAGATAGGAGAAAGCTTTACTTGTTTGGATTTATGGGTCCCAAAGATGCAAAGGAAGCGAGTTTATAATCTGTAAAGTAATATCTTAATTTGGAATGTTCTGGCAATAATGGATCTTTGAGATATTGACACAAACTGATGTTCGTATACGGAACTCATATATCCAGTTGGGGGCTTGACTGTGGCGGGAGAAACAAGTCAGAGGATGTGAGAATGCAAACTAAAACAAAATTGGAAAATTATATCTACCGTAATAGCATAATATTGTCAA
>JBBPBX010023708.1:0-15754 GCA_038048925.1 Garcialebias charrua | reverse complement strand
ATATATGTTGTGCCATTTTATGGAAAGTTAAAAGATGATGTCAGCGGAGCTTTGAGAAACAGCATTAAGTTGTTTTACTAAACCTTGTGAGAGAAACAAACAACCAGGTCCACAGAAACATGCAATAAGTCCCTGTTAGACCATCCCTGCAGTCTCAGATGTGTTTATTAAAGTGTCAACTGTTTTAAAAGTTGAGTTTAAGGCTTTCACATAGATATTTTATTTTACTTGATGCTAGACTGAAATGAGACAAGTGTCAGACCATTTTATCTGTGACACTTGGACTGTAATTATAATGTCATGATGCACATTTAAGAATATGGACAAGCCAGAGTGGCAGACAAATCAGTCTAAATAATATATGAATCAAAGAAAGATGGCTAGAAAATTTGTTTATTTAAGTTTGTTTATCTGTCATCTGTCTTATGTACATAAACATTTTTGAAAAAAAATTTTAGGAAAGTAAACTGCTTTTAGACAAATCAGTTTCTAATCAGCTCCAAGTACAGGAAATACATACAACAATAGTACTCTGAACAATTAGTGTAAAGTCTACCCGGTCTGCTCATGACCTGTTACAGGATGGTTTTATGTTCAGAAAATTATTTTCATTTAAAAAAAAGACTAAATTAATTGTCTATTAAAAAGTATATTTATACATTTCCAATTAGAACAAACATCCTTGGTTTTGTCATTTAAGCTTAAAATGCATTTACAAATAGGATTGTGAAAACATCTGTGCAACACTGGATAACATTTATTGGCAAACTTAGTAAAAACATATCTTATGTAAAGACAAACAATCAGTAATGCAAGTGATCATATGGTGAAGAGGTGATAGATTTTAAGGATTAATAAACTGATGTTTTCCACTTTAAAGAAAAATAGAATAAAACTTTTGCAAGCAACATAGAGGTAATCCATCCATCCATCCATTTTCTTCCGCTTATCCGGGATCGGGTCGCGGGGGTAGCAGTCTAAGTAGGGAGGCCCAGACTTCCCTCTCCCCAGCCACTTGGAGCAGCTCCTCTGGGGGAATCCCAAGGCGTTCCCAGGCCAGCCGAGAAACATAGTCCCTCCAGCGTATCCTGGGTCTTCCTCTGGGTCTCCTCCCGGTGGGACATGCCCGGAACACCTCACCACTCCACATCGAGAGGAGCCAGTTGAGGTGGCTCGGGCATCTGGTTAGGATGCCTCCTGGACGCCTCCCCGGTGAGGTGTTCCGGGCATGTCCCATAGAGGTAATGGTTTTTAAAAAGAAAAATAAGGTGTCATTTTAAATAAAGGTATCAATTCTTGACATTTTGTGAGCAACAAACAAAATTAACAAGATTAATATGTGGGTTTATGTTCAGGTCTTATTTCTCATTCTTGTCCAAACAGGTAGTTTCTACATAAAGAGAAAAGAAGCTGTCAGCAGACACAGTGAGCGTCTCTGGGGATCTCTGGAGACAGAATCATATACAAGAACCTCACAAATAACAATGGACAGGGGAGTGAAACTCATCCTCCCTTGGACACTTTAAACCACATATCTGTGCATGTGAATTTCACCAGGAGCTTTCCAGACTCCGACTGTCAGCGACCTAATTAATCCAGCCCGTAATAGACTGTATGTTCGTGGATTCTTATGCTGATTACACGGTTTAGAGTGCAGCAGTTAATTAGCTTTAAAGAGTTCAGCTGACATTCACATCTTTCTTAATTCTCTAATTTAATTTTCACTCTGAATTTAATCATCATGGACCCAGTTATTGATTGGCAGCAGGTGTGCTGGTGTTCAACAGCGATGGTGCTGTGCCAGTCTCATTTTTCCGCTGTAGACAAGCAAAAATTCCAGCTGCTCCTGATTCAGTCTGGCCACACTTTATTAAAAAACGAACATGAAGACAGGATCCTTATTGTAGCTGTGCAGAGGCAGGCAGCACAGCAATGGGGACTAACTAGAGGCGACAGCTGGCTGATGAGATGACATGATCCAGGTCACAGCGTTGCTCAGAAACATTCACCACTGTCCAGAACAATGTGTAAATAAGAAATAAACTGACAGAGAGAGCGGGTTTTTGTGTATAATGATACTTTTACATGGATTTTGTTAGATATGGCCAGCTGCCAAAAGGCAAAAAACAGATCATGTTTTTTTATGTGTCTCTGTGTCTTTATCTGTGGTGTTAACAAAATACGTTCATGTATAACTGAATAGACTTTAAGGGAATTATCATTGTATTATCAACAGATTTACATATTATGAACTTTTAGAGTACATTAACCTAGGCAAATTAGATAAAGACATTTTATTTTTTACTTAGCCAGTTTTACAGAGACTGAGCTAAAATTTGGAATGGGAAGGAGCTGAGGATTTTCCCCAACACATACTTTATGCACTAACGAAACAAGTGAGATTTTTTTGTTTTGTTTTTTAAACTTTGCCCTTTACTTTTACAGTCAACTGCCTATTTACGTATCTTATAAAACTGGGGTATTCAATTAAAACTCACTGAGGTCCAGTTACTAAAATGCCCTCCTAGTAAAAGGTCCGAACAAAAGTCTAACATTTTTATGGTCTTGCCTACCCGTATTCACATTTTCACTGTTAAAAAACTGCACTTTAAACAAATAGCTTTTTTTTTAACCATATTTAAAAATAGTCCCAGACAAATAAATGTAGGGCCTTTATTTAAGATTAAAACTGAAAGCTCAGAATAAAAGACATCTTAAATGTGCAAACAGAGCCTAATAAGCCTTTTTCTCTTAAATTGAAGAGGTCCAAGCCTAAAGATTTGAAGGCTTACACTTAAAGTTAAAAAAAGTTAACATATTTAGAAAACAGAACGTTAAAAAAGTGGCTCTTTTAGCATAAAAAAGTGAAATCAGAACAAGTAAACATTTCTCTCTCTTTTTTTTTTTTGCTTAGAGAACCTATAAAATGTTCAGTTTTCAATCAAAACATGTCAGCATCTCCAGAAAACAAATAAAAATGACTATTTTAGGGGAAACAATAAAACTAGAGCTTTTAACAACACCTTTGCTTGTTTTTGATTATGTATTTTATTTTTCTTAACGAGAGAAATGAACATGGGATTGTCCTGCCAGTAATTTAAATCTTGGTTGGAGTCAGAGCCATTCTCATGTAGAAAGCTGAGCATCATCAGTAACATCGGACTCATCGATGGCCAAAGAGATGCATGGTGCACTCTGAACAGCTGCAGCCAGCTGTGCCAGAACATCAGCAGCTATTTTTTTCTGATTTTCTACTTGCTGTTGACATTGACATTGGAATTTGTTTGATTTTTTTCACACATCTTGTCTTTTTGTTTCCCCATCTAATAATGTCTCAGCAACAGCATTTAAGCACTCCTTCAGGATTGTCCCATCATTTTTTTAAACGTTGCTCTAAAATCCACAGCACCTTGAGTGAAGATTTGTTTGCAACATTGCGTAAAAGTATGTATTTGTGGTGAGGAGGGTGGATCTGTCATACTGGGCTTGCAGTTCGATTAATTTACTGCTCACTGCTTGGATGTCAGCAGATAATGTTGCTCAAAAGAGACGTTGACACTTTTAACTAATGCAACCATTTCGTAGCATATATATGCAAACAGGTTTTGAACTACCTGCTGAAAGAATAAACATACATTTCTTTGTTCATTCATCTTTAAAACAGCAATTTTCAGCATCAACTTTTCTTATTTTGGAGCACAACATGCTGTGTCTTCCTCTTTCCTCCTTCCCAACTCCTCTCCGGTGCATGAGAGCTCGCTGCACTGACCGCAGGGAAAACTAAAGATTTGATTGGCTCATTAACTGAGTGACACTATTACCATAGCACCTGAAGTAGAGTGAACCTCCAAAACGCACCTCCTGCAGCTCTGCCTGGCTCTGCACCTAAGCTGTCTATTGCTGGAAAAACGCTGCAGGGAAATTAGCTATTTTTGTGAATTTATCAGATTGGGCATGGGTCCGGACAGAACCATCATGGGTCCGTTTACGGACACAGGTCTGCCTATTATTGACCTATGCACATTGAATATTTTCATTAAACTGTCAGGACGATTACCGTATTTTCCGCCTGATGAGTCTCACCTTTCTATAAGTCGCTTTGTCCAATTATTGGCAACAAATTGGAAAAATCTATAAACATATCGCACCTTCAATTAAGTTGCATCGATTATGCGTCACCGCTACGCAATGCGTTAGCGTCTCATTTGCTCTGCTGAAAATGGCGGCCCCAGAAGCATGCACGGAAGGACTTTTAACAAGATTAACATGGTAAAAACTATTATTTGACTGCTGAAAATTATAGCAAAGATTAATTTAGCTTAACCGTTCCTTAATAAATTCACGTAATGGTCAAATCTGCTGGATTTAAATTGTTTCTCTTTGACGTCTTCCAAACGGTCGCACTCGCTGCGAAAATAAATTATAAATAAATCAAATTTTAGCTCAAACAGCTAACAGTTTGTAAATTAACACCAAATAATTACTTTCTGTAAGTCTAAAGAAAATCTGCTGTGTGGTTAATGAGCTATTTAGATAAATAGTAGCAGGAAAAAAAAAATGAAGCTAACCGCGACAAATTTACATCTATAAAAAATCAAATTTTATCTCAAATAACTCCAACTGCTAACAGTTTGTAAATGAACACCAAATATTTACTTTCTGTAAGTTTAAAGAAAATCCGCCGAGTGGTTTGTGAGCTATTTGCTGAAAAAAACTAAGCTAGCCGCGACACGTTTATGCCCATAAAACATTGAATTTTATCTCAAACATCTCATAAAGCTAGTCAGTTGTAAATGTCCATACAGTGATTACTTTCTGTAAGTTTGATAAAAATATGTACTGTGGTTCTTGACTTATCTTGCTAACAAACACAGCTAACAGTAGTTACCACCAGAGCAGGAGGCCGGGCTGCGACAGAGTCAGTCCGACCAGTGGAGGCTGCCTTCGGGCACATGAGGTGGGAACGGTCGGTGTACTCTAGCGGACAAAAGTGGTTCTGCACCATTTTTTGCCAAAATGAAAAACGGTCATATCTGAGCCAAAAATATTGGAAAAAATCCATAAACATGTCTCACCTCTCTATTAGTCGCAGGGCATGCAAATTAGGCAAAAAACTGTGACTTATAGTCCAGAAAATATGGTGTATCTTATGTTATGTCTGGTACTCTGGACATTCAAATAACAAAACTAAAAAATTGTAGAAATATTTTGTCTTTCCTCCGAAAGACTTCTTCAGTCTGAGGTGCTTTCTAGATGTACATGCATATGTTGTTTTTTTGTTTAGGGTTCTCAGTTTTGTCTTTTTTCTTTCCACAGGTCTAGAGGCAGACTTCAGTGATGTTGATTTGTGTTCTCTTTATACCTCTCTCTCTTTCCTCTACTCCTATCTCCTTCTTTCCCTTTTAACCCTTCTCTCACTTTTTTGCCTTTGTTTTCTTCTTTGTTGTTCATACCTGTGTCCATTACATTTGAAACAAACCCAAAGCAAATTCTAATGAAGTTTTATTTATATATCAAGTGGATAATTAAGGCCAGCCATAATGTTCTGCTGTGAAAGTAAATCTGATGGGCCTACCTCGACACTTAGACAACAATTCTGAGTGTCACAATGCTGGACAGGACAGGGATGAAAAAAAAGGAACTAAGGGCTTTTAGTTTGGATTTATAGCTGGTGGACGGTATCAAGTTGCCAGTAAGTCCAACTACAACCTTCAAAACTCACAGAAAGCTCCAGTTAGATTGCATGGCGTGTTGCACTGAACACAATCGCCAAAACAGTCAAACAGGTGATTGCATGACTTCTGTAAGGGGAGGTGTAGCGTTAGTATCATCCTAAACCTTTATGTTAACTCAACATACTCAAAAATGGTGTACAATTCAAAAGAAACCAAGCAGAAGCTTGATCCTTGTTAACAAATAAAAGCAAAAGTATCAAAAAGCCTATACGGACAGCTTGTCTGATAATTTCAGAGGACGTGCAGCAAATAAGTGGTGCTTTTGCAGTTTAACTGTGACAGCACATACATTAAGAGTTCTTGTGGGAGACACGTGTTTTATAATTTTTGTTAGTTGTTCAGAAATTATACGTTTGCCACAGGCAGGTCATAAAAGACAGCCCAGAACCCTTTTAGAGTCCTGGAGTGTAGCTATAATCAAAACAGCTGACAAACAAAAATGTTGTCATCACGTTGTGTCGTCTTATCACAAAAAGCAAAGAAAATTATCTGTAAGCATTTCAGGCTCTGGGAGGTGGAAGTTGCCACTTATAATACGCCTTTAGAGTTAATTTAAAATAATTAAATACACAACACAGGTGAGACGAAATCCCTCCTCCACACCTGCATCCTTCAACACATTGCTCCATATGCTCATGTTTTTAGCACAACCACAGCTGAAATGGATCTACAAAGTTTCATAAAGACATTGCTCTGAGTGCAATAATTAACATGACAGGGTTGTAAAGCACTCACTCGTTCCTCCTGTTCATTAGCAGTTTCTGAACCGCGGGCTCTTTGTGCCATTTGGAAGACGACAGAATCCCCATCAATCACCTCCTGACGGCAGTTGGCTTTAACCTGAATGGTGCCATTTTTCTTTATGCAGCTCTTCCCAATTGTCTAAGTTGCTTCATTAGCTGAAATGCCTTTTGGCTCAAAAGGATTTAGATTTTTCTATTCAAGAGATATCTGAAATATGCTGAGTGTAGTGGACATGACCTTGTCCACTTTTAAGACACCTGTGTACTTTTGAACTGTCCAGTGATGACCTTTACTGACCTCTCAGTGAAGCAAGACATTTACTACAAAATCATTCATTTAGCTATAATCTGATAAATATAGTCACCAAAAGAGACTATTTCTATCTTTGATTTGATCCTAATGTGATCAAAAGAATAACTTTTGTCATTCTCATGATGGTGCTTTTAAGCTGTGTTATTCTGTGAGAGTTAAACTGTGTCCACTGCTGTGTTAAAGGGAAATATCGGGTCACAGAGACCCGACTGTTCTGTTTAGAAATAAGAAGACAGTTTAATCAGTTGTTTTTCATTGAACAAGGCTCCAGCTTTCTCTGTCTGTTCCTAAACAAATCTCCCTCTGCTGCTGCTTGTTAACCTTGGGTTTGATAAGACAAGTGAACTCCTCTCTTTGTGCCTGCTCTTTAAGTTCTAAACTGTGCGAGAACGCGCCAGAGAGTTGCTGGGAACTTCCAAAGAGATGTGAACTTTCCCAAGAGCTGGACACGTGTGGTCAAGAGCTAACGACCGGCGTCTTCAGCTAAGGACTGATAACAGGCTGTTATGAGTCTACTTCGAACAAGCCGAGCTCAAAAACTTTGTTTATTCCCTCCTGGAATAAGTTTATCTTGAAGTCAGAGGCCTGAAGCTGACATATTCTCTGATGACCAACGCGGAAGCCAGGAGACGTTGAAACGTAAACTAAAACCAGTTTTGGACGTGCTGAGACTAAAGGACTCTGTGCATCTGAAGGCTGGTGTCTTCCCTCTTACCGGGCTGTCGTCAAAAGGTAAAGGAGCTGTTTACAAAACGTACCTGGATTTTAGCAGAAGTCTGATGGGAAGTGTCACTCTGGTCTCATGCTCAGGATAATGTTCTTCTTAATTCTTTCCTCCTATTTCTTTTCCCTCTCAACCTAAGCTGGAAACTATATTTTTAAGCTAAAAGAGCCCACAGACTAAATATGTTAACATCCAATATTTAAGTCTGTTGTGTTAAATTTAAGTGTGCTGACGTATTTGAATTGAAAGAAAGTGAAATCATGTCAATCAAGTGTAATGGTGTTAATTTAGTTGATTTATTTTAAATAAATGATAGTGTCTCTTTGACATATCAAACTAAGTTAACGTGTCCATTGTCACTTAATGGCTCTGTTTATTTATCCATCATAAAGATCACAGAAATATTGAATAAACTGAAAAAGAAGAGAATCCGTGAAATTACTATTCAATCTGAATAAGTAAATTAAGGTAAAAAGGAGGTCAGTATTAAACTGACCCCCCTTTAACCCCTTTACATCTGGTGGCCTCGTATCGGCTTCTAAAAGTTTATTGATAAATCTGTGGTCTCAGTCATGAACTGTAACGTCATGTTTGCATAAAAGGATCCAAGTTTTAAACTCTGAGGATAATGATTTTGGCTGGAAGTGTTCAAAGCAGGCAGATTCTGCATGTTTTTATCATTTGAAGCTGTGAGATTATTATTGTTTCAACTCTGTTAGACGCTGTTGGATGCATTCAGGTGAAGTTTTTGTCAGCCGTGGTCTGTGGGAGTTCTGGTTCGGCTTCGACCCAGTTCAAGCACACACTCCGGTACAGAACTTTGTTGTTTGATCGCCGAGTCAAACTGCCTGCCCTGGAAGCTAATTTAACATCTACAAGATTGCTGTTGTGGTATTTTTACATTTTAAAGAAGGTCGAAGCAGCATATACTGTTAGAACGTGTCGGTTAATGGGTTCTGACCCGAGTTTTCTGCTCCTCTAACGTGGACCGGAACCGACCTGGAGTGACTCCGTGAGAGTCCGTGTTGTTCAACAGCTGCAGTGCTGGGTTACTGAGCGTGACTAAGTTGGCCTGTCTAGATGTGCGCCGCATGTTTCAGCATTTTGGGAAGTTAAATTGTAGCGTTTGAGTTGTTTTTAAGAGTCTATGAAGTTGTGGTCTGCTGTGCAAGCTAACGTTAAGAAGACGTGTGTCTACATGTTTGTTTATGAGCTGTGATTGGATGATACGAGTGCTGTGTGCTGTGAATCACTCTTGTAGCGAACGCTGATTCGCTGTTGTGTGCTGTCAATCACTCTTGTGGCGAACGCTGATTCGCTGTTGTGTGCTGTCAATCACGTCGCACGCCGTTGCGACCAGCCCATTTTGTCGTCATTTCCGGCACGACATTGGTCGAAGGTAAGGATCTACATTCGCCATGTATGCTTGTAGAATGAACTACTGACGCTGTGATTGATTTGTTGACGCCACGTATGTTGTAGCGAGCTCCGCCTCGCAAGCACTGAAGCTGGTGACGCGCTACGCACGCTGCGTGGGCCCGCCCATTTTTGTCGTCACTTCCAGGTGCCGCACTTTGAGTGACAGGTCACACTCGCTGGCTCACACTCGTTCACACACGAACACACACTTAAACACTCATCTGAAGCCATCAACACTGTCTAGCAGCATAAACTTGTCTCTGACAAGAAAGCGGTTCGAGCAATTATCACGTTCTTACTGAAAACTAACCCTAATAGGTTGTTTTCTTTCCATGTACTGATTTAAACTCAGTCGCTTCGTGATAACATACGCGACGCTGCCCCCTGCTGGACGTTAATAGATGAGTTTTCTCTCAACACATCATAAAGTCAGCATTTTTTATGGTGAAAATTACCAGCTTTAAAATTGTTCTGTACACAAACAAAAACTCCTGTTTATTTTAAATAAAGAATTTTTGAAAACAGAGGTACAGACGAACAATTGATGCTCATTTTAAATACTGAAGAGATTTAAAATAACACTCAAAAAAGCATCTTTTATTTAATTTTCAGATTAAATAAAAAAGAAAAGTTGATGGAGAGCAGAGCATTTCCACATTCAAAATTTTAAACAGCATTGGCATACACTGTACACTTTTGGTTAAAAATAGCATTTTTAACGTTTTTCTGTGTACGTTTACAACAGTGAGGTTAATTTGATAACGAATTTCTTTTTCGAATAACACCTGCATGTACCAGCTTGTTGATTTTTACAGACTCAAAACAAATATGGATAAACAATCAGATGAAGTTGTTCCATCCTCATCCTTGGAGGATGCTGATGGTGAGCAAACTCCAGCGCCGGTTGAGGAGAAAATCCCAGCGCAGGAGGATTCAGAGTCTGAGTCAGAGGACACAGATTGTGTTGATAATGCCTTAAAACTGCTAATGAAAACACTCGTGAAGTATGGTGAGGAGGTAGCAGCAATGGACACCCCGACTCTGGACACAGAGTTAGAAAGTCTAGCAACAGGCATAATCAAAAAAGGTGGAAAAAAGCTCAGCGCCGACCGTACTGTCAAATTGGCCTTTCTGTTGAAGACCAGACTGGACCATGAACTGTATAAGAGTGGGGACCTTGAGGATGAACTGGCTGATGAAAAAAATAAACTGGCTGATGAGAAAACTAAACACGAAGGTACCACTTCAGAGTTTGTGTCATACAAGAAAACGACAAATACAGAGATTGAACGTTTAAACAATGAAATACTGTTGCAAACACATTCATATGAAGAAAACATTCGGTCCAGAGGACAAAAATATGACGATTCTATCAGAGAGAATGAAATATTACAGCAACAGGTACAATCGATGTCTAAAGATCTACAAGAGAACAAGGAAAAAAGAGAAGAAGCCCACACCCGGTGCACAATGTTGAAAATAGAGTATGATAAATTAAAAGAACAACTAAAAGAGAGCACTCAATTCGAGGAAAATAGAAAACTCAGTGAACAGTGCACAGCGCTACAAACTGCAGTTGATTGTTTACGCAGAGAATTGACTGAAAGTAAGGTGGAACTGACCTTAACTAAAGAAAACCTCTTTAAAGAAAGGGAGAGGTGGGTGGATGTTGTGGCAAAGCATTCTCAAGGCATCACACCACCACCCCCACCACCTCCACGCGGTGATGCAGAACAGCTCACCGTACCTGTTAAGACCCGCCAGTCGGAGCAGGGACTTGCGTCCTCAACATCAACACCTGCACATGGATCACAGGTAAATGGGAATAGCAATGATGCTAAACTTTCTATTCCAATACCTGAACTCCAGAAGCTTTCTAGATACATTCAACGCTTTGAGCCAGGGCCGTTGGGTTCAATCTATACAAAGAACTACCTAGACTCTCTTGATTTCCAGCTGGGTAATTTTCCAAATGCTACTGCTGAGGATAAAATTGCGCTGATCAGGCTCACCGCAGACTGGCCTGTATATAACTTCATTGTTCGCCAACCGGACGCCATAAAAACAGATTACAAACTGTTGCGTGATACTCTTATACGAGAGTTCACTCCAAACATGGGGCCTGGTGGCTACCCTGATGCCGAGAAGGTCGTGCAAGGTAAGAAGGAGCATCCACAGGCATATTACCAGAGAATGTTCCAGGCTTTCTTTGGTAATCGCAATGAACCGGGCATGGAGGACGACGTAGGTTTTAAATACCTTTTCGGTAAAAACCTCCACCCTGATATAAAAGAGTCAGTTCAAGTGATGGCTAATTTCAGAGACAAGACCATCAAGGAAATGAAACAATGCGCCGTAAATGTTTTCGAGGCCCGCATGGAATGCAGAACACCCGTAGAGGTGTTCACGAGTGCGAGAGCCGACTCCCAATCGCTGGAACTGGAAGGGACGCGAGCACCAGCTCCCTATCCACCGACAGGCGAAAAGAAACAGACCTTTCACCCTGACAAACCACAAAGTGGGGGTGTCCGCTTGAGGAAAAACCCAAGGTGGCTCAAGCAAAACACGGAGGGTGAACAAAAGGATCAAAAGGGGGGTGCGCGTCCAACGAGTAAAGATTATGGGTACAAGGGTAACCCATATAACCAAGGGTGGTCCCAGCAGGAACCCCCGAACCAAGGGTGGTCCCAGAGGGGACACCCGAAGCCAGTCTGGGCCCGGAAGGGGCCCCCACGCCGTGGACCTGCTCCCCCTACCCCTCAAACTGAACAGTCCGAGACAGACAAAAAATCGCAGAAGTCCCGGAGGAAAGGCCGTAGCCCTCTGTCCCCAGAAGTCAAGGAGGAAATACGTCAGATGTTCGACACGTGGGAAAATACTAAAAATGAGAACAAACCCGGTGTGATGTGTAGCACTATCATTGATAGTAACTCTGAACATTCTAACAACAACAATGCCACAGTTGCTGGCAGTCACCAAGACATTGGTGGCCAGGATGCTGACAATCAGGGTAATGACAGTCGAATCGTTGACAGTCCAGAATGTGACAGTCAACAGAACGTTGACTGTAACCATGACTTCATTGCTACGGAGCCTGAGCACCCCTCGTCAGAAAAAGGGGGGGAAAGCTCACTCACCGTTGAAAGTGGCTCGCCACGAACTGAACAGTCAGACCCATGTGTGTCTGCACTAACAGTACTGATAAATGAAGGTCACACAGTCAGGGGTAGGCGTGATAAACGTCGGAGACAACCTGGTGAGTTCCTGTGTGACATTATCAGAAAGGGGCCCGCTAAGAAGGCTTACCTGTCCATCACGTTGGAAGGGATCCTCAGAAAAGAGGCCCTCTTGGATGGTGGGGCAGACATATCCGTTATGTCACCCACACTGTTAGAAGAGCTGCGGCTGGCCGCTAGCGGTGTTGACAGGGAAATACCCCTCAGAGAATGTGCTATAGTTTTGCAGGGTCTCTCGGAGACGAGTACAACCCTAACAGCTATAGCAATGGTTCACATGCAGATTGGTGAGACGACACTATACCACCCGGTATACGTGTCCACCGTTGACTCATGCCCATTTTTGGTTGGCCAAGACTTTATAAACCGCTTCGACGCGGTTATAGATTATGGCGATCAGACAATGTGGACCAGAGTGAGTCAACCACTGCCGATCGATATGCCTACACAGAGTAACACTGACCGTCTAACGGCAGGTACCGCGGAAGGCAAAAGGGAATGCTCAGACGAGAGCACAATCCCTGTGGGTGAACCTGAAACGTTTCGTCTTTCGTCCGAAAGACTTCCTCAGTCTGAGAAGCTGTGTTCAGCTCAGTCTTATAAATAGCACCCTCCCACAGTGGATCAACCAGTTGGCTGATGACAGCCGAAACCAGCTGCTCACATGATCAAGGAGGACCATCAGCCTGACGATGGATCGTTAACACCCTGATGGTTGTTTGCTATTCACAGAGGGCTGAGTGATACTAGCAATAACAGCATTGTAAGTGGGGGACAGTTGAACCCGGAGGCCTCCACACACTGAACACAGCTTCTCAGACTGAGGAAGTCTTTCGGACGAAAGACGAAACGTTTCTACAGTTTTTTTGCTTTGTTTTATTTTGTTTTTTGAATGTCCAGAGGACCAGACTTAGATTTTTTTGATTTTTCTACCTGGATTATTGAGCATGCATCAGGGTTTACTGCAATAGATTTAACTATTTTTATTCTTACATATTTATGTGATGTTTCTATATTAGCTTTTCATCAATGATAATAGCCAAAAACTTCACCTCACTAACTCTACAAATCTCAACACCATCGACTCTAAATTGAACATTAACAGTTCTCTTTCTATTACTGAATATCATATACAGTAGTTAGTTTAATGATTTATTAAGTTCAAACCAAGTTTGCATTTTTACAAATTGTCTGTATCAACTCCAGCATCTGTTCTATATCTTTACCCAAACAGGAGTCCTGACACATTTACCAAGTTATTCACATATAAAATAAACAATTTTGGTCCAAGTACAGAACCTTGAGGAACTCCACATGTGATATTACAGAGGTCAGATCTTGCATCATTTATTAGTACAAACTGTTTCCTATCTTTCAAATAGCTAGATACCCACTGTAGTGCTAGTCCTTTTAAAACAAATCTTCAAGACAGTGCAACCAATGGAGAAATAAAATTTGTAGGGTGACAAAGGTACTTTTAAAAACTACTTTTGAACTACATTTCTACAGGAGAAGAGAAACTCCAGACAAGCTACAGTTTATGAGTTTAGTCATCATGTCTTTGTTGATTTGCATGCAAAATACAGGTCATAGTATTTTCATGAAACCTCATAGCTCTTACAAAATGAGTGCATTTACTGCAGAATGCCATCAGGACAACATTCATTATCAGGTGCTCTCCAGGAATCTGGGCTCTGGGTATTGAGTGGTTTTCACGCAGCCTCTTGGGCATCAACCTCTTCCTTATCTCCACCAGCTCTTACTGGCCCAACGTCTCTGTTAGTGATGTGAACTCATTTATTTCTCTTCCAGAGGATTCTGTTCATCGAAGAGCCAAAGGTGTTGCCGATAGCTTGATCCATCACATCTTTCCTTTTCTTTTTTCTTTCTTTGCATCAGTTAAAAAGATATCATTTGCATAATGCATTTTCAGTGCAACAAAGACGATTTCTCTTTGTGTCATCACCTCCTGCTTTGGTAGAAAGAGAATTCTATAAAGATGTTTTTTTTTTTTTATCATTATTCCTGCTTAAACTTTGAAACGTCTCACACACTAACCAGCTAAAATGATTCAAAGAAATGTTTCCTTCAGTTCTTAGAATTTGTTACATAAATCTGAACAATCCTATCTGTCAACTTTTATGAACTCCACATGAACCTTAGTTTTTTTGTTTTGTTTGTTTGTTTATTGTTTTTTACTTATTATGTTTATTTTATTAACAAATATTCACTCCCAGCTTTCCCACAGGTCAATCAGGAGGTTATTGTTGTAACAGTGTAACACTAAAATGCCCAAAATCACAGATTGCTGCAACTGACAGACACTAGGAAGATGTGAATGACTTCAAAAAGTGTGATTTAAATTTATCTACACTTTAAAGTCATTTCGAATTACAGCAAACTGTTTAAGCAATTCTGCCCAACATACACCAGTGGTTCAGGTTTTAGCAAGAGGCAAAAATAAGCTCTGCCCTCTGAATACTAAGACCAGTGCAAACCCTTCTTATATGAGGAGAAATCTAAAGCTGCACTGCTTCAGGAATGGTCAATAATACAAAATCCAATATTACATGATTTATGAGGCTGCATATGATGATACAATACAGCAATTTAACATAAGAAATGGGGATTTTGAGTATAATGTGATACAATTGAACATGATTACATTACTTATAGGTCAATAGTGCATGTCTGAGTAATAAAATTATTTTAAAAAAAAAGGAAAAATGATCATTGTCGACCAATAAAGTTTGAAGAAGACTGCAGGCAGAGCTAAAATGAATTCCTGCTCTTCTCTCTCTCTCTCTTTGCTCTACTTCCACAAATATGGTGTGATGCGAAGTAAAAAAAATAAAGAAAAAAATAAAGAAAACTTTTCAATGTTATCCATCTTGCCATGAAACACCAGCCTACCAAAACATGCATTTTGTAATGACGTTTAAAAATGCAGATTTTTTTTTTTCACTCGTATGGATTTAAATATGATTACTGAAGGAAAACAAACAAAAAATAATAATAATAATAATTGGTCACAAGCATTTCTTAGCAAATTTGATGAACCTGGAGGCTGAAATACCACAGCTCGCTATTTGTTCTACCAAAACCATAATAATAAATAATATTGACCTAAACCTGAGCAGAACTGTCTTGCTGAAGCATCACACTGAGCATTCTGAAGAATTTGTTCCTAACTGAAGAAAAATCATTATGAATCTATTCAAACGTTTGTCTAATATACAGATATGAGATACGCTTATTATCAAATGTCCATCAGCTGTGAGTTCAGGTTACCATTGTGATGTTGGTGCCTGACTCAGACTGGAGAATCACGAAAAAAAAAAAAAAATTCTCACAGTGGTGCTGTATTCAGATAAACCCACACATTCAAAGATACCGCCATCCATGAGCACCACAAGATGTTCTCACACACATCTGTGACATAAACATACAGTTAAAAACAGCTTATGATGCAAAATATCTGCTGAATTAAAGACGTGCACTGGGTAAAATAAAATAAAACAATTCTTCGCACCTTTAGATGTAAAAACCACTGTACAAACAAAGTGTCAACTCTGACACAAAAA
>JBBPBX010023707.1:0-40308 GCA_038048925.1 Garcialebias charrua | reverse complement strand
ATAATAATAATAATAAACTTTATTTGTATAGCACCTTCCTACAATGCCTTGCATTGACCAAGGTGCTTAACAGGATAAAAAGATGAATAAACTGGAACAATAAATCAATGAAAATAGAATAAGAAACAACAGCAATAAAAGAAGGCAATGGAAATAAAAATGCTACATACTAAAATACCAAAAGTAATAAAAGTTACACACTGAAAGCTTTTTTGAACAAGTGGGTCTTCAGTCTGGTTTTAAACAGAGTCAGATCAGAGGTGGCACGCAGCTCAAGGGGGAGACTGTTCCAGGCTTTTGGGCCGGCAACAGAAAATGACCGGTCTCCCCATTGTTTGTACCTTGAGCGAGGCACCTCCAGCAGGTGTTGACTGGCAGATCGTAAAGCTCTGCCGGGCTGGTGGACTTCCAAAAGTTCTGAGATGTAGAGAGGTGCAAGTCCATTCAGAGCTTTGAAAACAAACAGCAGCAGCTTGAACTGTATCCTGAACTGAACCGGGAGCCAGTGTAGAGAGGACAGGACAGGAGTGATGTGTTCATATTTTCGTGTGTTGGTCAAAAAGCGCGCGGCAGAGTTCTGTACAAGCTGTAAACGGGAGATGGAGGATTGATTAATACCAACATACAAAGCATTACAATAATCAAGTCTGGAGGTCACAAAGGCATGGATGGCCTTCTCCAGATCACCACGGCTGAGAAATGACTTTACTTTAGAGAGCAGACGGAGCTGGAAAAAGCTGGTCTTGACAACAGAACTGATCTGTTTATCAAGCTTTAAGTTGGAGTCAAGCTGCACTCCAAGATTTCTGACCACCGGGTTGAAGTGGGGGAGGGGAAAACCAAAACTGGGACTGGGAAGGATGTTGCTGGTGTCATCAGGTGCACCAAATAAAATGCATTCAGTTTTATCTGTGTTTAGGTGGAGGAAGTTTTGAGAGAGCCAGTGCTTAATGTCATTTAAGCAGTTGACAAGAGTGTTTGAACTGAGTGAGGGGTTGGGAGTGACTGGCAGATAGATTTGTAAATCGTCTGCATACATGTGAAAAGACAGGTTATGACGTGCAATGATTGATCCTAATGGCAGCATGTAAAGAGAAAAGAGGACTGGCCCCAGAATGGATCCCTGTGGTACGCCAGAGGTCAGAGGGGTTGATGAAGAGGAGGACAGATCACCTATCATGACAGAAAAGGTTCTCCCAGTCAGGTAAGATTTGAACCACTCAAGCACAGCTCCCTGGAGGCCAACCTGCTGAGACAAGCGGTTGATTAGTACCTGATGGTCAACGGTGTCAAAAGCTGCTGAGAGGTCTAACATCACCAGCAGAACAGGGTTTTTTGCATCCAGGGACAGAAGAATGTCATTCTGCACTTTGAGCAGTGCAGATTCAGTGCTGTGACGAGCTCGAAAACCTGACTGAAATTTTTCAAACAGGTTGTTGTGCTCAAGAAAAGATTGAAGTTGAGTAAAAACAATCTTTTCCAGGACCTTTGATAGAAATGACAGATGGGAAACTGGTCTGAAATTAGAGAGAGCTGTAGGATCTAGGCCTGGTTTTTTGAGAAGAGGCCTGACCACAGCGTGTTTGAAAGCAGATGGCACATAACCTGAAGTTAGACAGCTGTTAATAAATGACAAAACACAAGGACCAATTACATCAAAGGACTGTTTGAACATTTTAGAGGGAATGATGTCCAGAGAACAGTTTGTTGGTTTCATCTGCTGAACCACCTTGGTGAGGTTAGGCAGTGAGACCAGGTCAAATTGGTCAAAAACAGCTGTGGTTATTGCAGATGCACATGATTGGACAGTGTTTGATGGACTGACAATGTTCTGCCTGATAGAGTCTATTTTGTTGACAAAATAGCTCTGAAAGTCGTCACAGGTAGACTGAGTGGCAGTTTTCAGAACATTGGGCCTCATGCAAGAACATGTTCGTATTTTATCCTAAATTTCTCTTACTTTTGTTCGTACGAAGCGTTCGTACGAACATGCCACGTCAGATTCAACAAACTTTTCTATCCTCAGGAAAAGTGTGTATATGAGCTGCGTAAATATGATGAATCCCACCTGTTCTATTCACCTGCTCGTGCACGCGGAGAGGTTATTTACATAATTCCCACCCCTCAAAACACCATATAAGGCTACGTTTCCTGCCTCAGAGCGCAGGAAGTGTCCATTCATTCAAAATCGAGAAGTAAAAAGAAGAACTTTACACGTTCGGAGATTGAAGTTCTGCTCTCAGTCGCGCTGTCGCTTTATTTTAATTTAACCAATTTGTGTCGTTGCATTTAATTTTTTTTAAACTCAGAATATTTTCTAAATAACGAAATATGAAGTTATTAGTGAAGGAAATCCTGGATGACAGCAGACCGACTGCTCGTAAAATATACGACAACTCTGGACCACACGTAAATTTTGTTCGTATCTGAAAAAAAATCTTAGGATACGAAAACATTGTTGAATGCCACAAATGATCCTAAATCGCTTGTACGCACAGTTTATGAACAAATCTGTGCGTACGAACGGTTCTTGCATGAGTCCCATTGACAGATGGATTGATGACAGACTGGAGTGTGTTGAATAGTGTCCTCGGCCGGTTGGAGCTGGAGGATATTAAATTGGAGAGGTACTGTGATTTGGCCTGCTTCACAGCATTTTGATAATCACAGAAAAAGTCTCTCAGTATTCCCTGAGATACATGCAACGTTGTCGAAGAGCCCGCATCGTTTCGTTGAGCCATGGTGATGGTCTGTTTTTTGAACATGCCTGTATGAGAGGAGCGATGGAGTCCATGATCGTTGTGCAGGTGTGATGGAAGGAGGTGATGAAGTCCTCAGGGTGTAGAGAAGGGTCCGGGCTGACAGCAAAGCAGAAGTCAGTGCTCTTGAAGCCATCAGTGAACTGACTTTGGGAGGATGGGGTGATGGAGCGGCAGAGATGTGCTGGGAGAACAGCTTTCGAAGCAAGAGGGGTGGAAAATTCAAATAATATGGGAAAGTGGTCCGAAATACAGGTGTCTAGGATCTCCACAGCAGATATGTGAAGGCCGTGGGAGATAATTAGGTCCAGTGCATGACCCTGGCTGTGGGTGGCCCCCGAGACAGACTGTGACAGGTTAAAAGAGTCCAGAAGGTCCTGAAACTCATATCCAAGTGAGCACACTCACTCTTTGCACCACTCCCCTCGGGACGGAGGTTGAGGAGCATCAAATGTAGAACCACTAGACTGAGAAACAGCTTCTACCCTGAGGCTGTCAGACTCATGAATAAATAAATAATAAGAATAAACACTGCAAAATGTCACATCATACTGATACTGATCTGTTTCTTGTTGCTGCGTTCATCTGTGACCATCTGCTCATGTTCGTGCTGCTGTTTATAATGATGTTTTTCTACTACATTAGGGCTTAGTGTATTACTAGCTGATGTGATGTCTCTCTTAGTTAATCCTAGATGTTATTATTGTTTTTCTCTTGCATTTGTTGTTGGATGTAACTGGGACCCTGTGTACATAATCTCGTTTTCAACACATGTACTACATGCGGTGCAAATGACAATAAATTCTCTCTGACTCTGACTCTCTGACTCTGATTACTTGAGCGTTAAGTGAAGACCAGATCAGTCACCTGGGCCCTGCTTGCTGTTCTGTTGCCCTGAAGGCTGCAGGGTAAGAAGAATTTGGAGTTATTTAAGTTCTGTTTAATTTCTGTCCAGTTTTAGTAAAAAGTTATTTAAATCAAACTAAGTACACAACAGAGTATTTAACATCAGGGTGGATGCTCAGTGCTTTATTTATGGTTATTTAAGTCTGCGTTATTTAACGGTTTGATGATCCTTGTCACATATTTATTTAGTTTTTTTGTGTATTTATTGTCTAAATCAATAAAAAAAAAAAGATTTTGTCGCTGTGTTCTTTCAAATAGAAACCGATTTCACTGCATGTTCATGAAGAATAAGACAAAGCAACAGCACCACTGTTCATCCAATCATCATTTTAATGTTTGCATGAAAACATGGTGACTATGAGAACATTGATCCCGTGTTTGTTTTCATCAACTCCCCTTGTGAGCATTGAATCTCATTATGTAACAAAACCAGAATCTGAACAAGTCCAGCTGGACTGCATCAACTCAGGTTTGAGTCTTCTTATTCTCAGGAGCTGAGTGTCTCCAGCACGCAGCTGGCTTCCTCTTCTTCGGACCGTAGAAGTCCCTCTGGGTGTAAATTCCTCGTCGGAGCCCATCGACAATGTTTCAAAACTCTAGATGCGTAACACAGATAAAATGTCACACACTGCAGCAAAATAAGAGCTACACATAACTTATTGAAAAGGTTATACATAATTTATGCTACTTTATTACAAATACGCAAAGATTTGAGAAGCAAATAGTTCATTCTTACCGGTGAATGCGCCATTGCAACTGTGTTTACTAGCATGCGCGTTCACGAGACAGGTCATGCTGTGGAGGAGGAGCTAAGGAGGCGGAGTTGCAGGTCAGCCAGAGAGCAAGGGGGAGGGAGCAGAAAGGTGTCTGTTCAAAATTTTTCTAAGTGCCAGGCGTATTACAGAAACTGCAGAATGCAGCTTTAAGGAACGGTTAAGCTAAGACACATCTTTGCTATAATTTTCAGCAGACAAATAGTTGTTTTTACCATGTTAATATTGTTAAAAGTCCTTCCGTGCATGCTTCTGTGGCTGCCATTTTCAGCAGGGCAAATGACGCGCTGGCGCGTCGCGGTGACGCATAATAGATGCGACTTAAATAAAGGTCCGACACGTTTATGGATTTTTCCAATTTATTGCCAATAATTGGACAAAGCAACTTATAGAAAGTTGCGAGTTATCAGGCGGAAATTACGGTAATTTAGAGATTGGTCTATAGTTGTTGCCATTAGTTGGTTCACCCCCTTTTAGCAGAGGGAGAACAAAAGCTGATTTCCAGATTTTGGGTATTGTATTTGTGTTGAGACTGAGGTTGAAAATATATGAAAGTGGTTCAGCAATGAAATCTGCAGCTAGTTTTAGGAAAAGTGGTTCTATGTTGTCAGGTCCTGCTGCTTTGCGTGTGTCAAGAGTTTTTAGAGCATTTAGAACCTCAGTGGGAGATACTGATACTATGATCCTTTAATTCTATACAGCGTTTGTAAAATTTCTAATATAACATCATGCCTCGACTTTCTTATCTTCGTGTGGAAGGACGGACATGAGTAAAGATAGGCAACTTAATTTAAAAACACTATTTTAATATGAAATTGGTTGCAATAACTTCACATAAAAAGTTACTTTTAAGTTACACAGGCCCGTTACAGATGACGCTTGACAGCGGTAAAGTTAGTTTTACGTTGGACGTTGGATATTGGAGCTCCGTGGCTTCAGCGGTGCGTTGCTCTCGTCAGTCCGCTTCATGGAGTCTGATTTCGGTCAGTCTGCCCCTACTCAGAGACGTAATGGTTCGCTTAGGGACCGTCAACAAATTTTCAAACGCAGTCACTCTTCAGAAACAAAAAATAATATATTTTACAAGCTTTGAGCCCCCCACACAAAACTTACATCAAACTACTCTCCAAGACCAAGCCTACGAGGCACAGCTGTTTGTTTATCATTTTTATGCATTTAGTAATTTTTGATAATTTAATATTTCATAACTCAATGTTTTTGCTCAATACCGTTCACGTCTTTTGACCTACCCACACAAATCTTACATCAAACTACTCTCCAAGACCAGGCCAGGTTGGGCCCAACTTAAATGAGGTCAACTGAACTCTAATGGTACATCCACACCAAACGGCTTTTCAACGGCCAAAAAAGCTCGTCACGCATGCAAGTGGACGCACTGGACCCAGTGGTGTCCAGACCAGAACGCGAAGCTGCGGCGGCGTGGCGGCGGGGGGGGGGGAGGAGCTTACCGGTATACCGAGTTCCTCACTGCACTCCGCCAGGCAAGGAGCTTTTTATTTCTGTCTCTGTAGAGCAGACTTGACTGGTCGTAAAGGACTTGTCGCGAACACACAGCTACAATGAGTTTCTCTTCCATAGTACACGACTTTGCGGGTTTTTTCTGTGTCCCACAAACAATACGTCACATAGTTGCGCAATACCCGTCCCCTCGTTTCCGCGTCACATAGCGGACTCTCCCCCTCTCTCCTCCCCCCGACTCTCCCTGATTTGTTGACACACGCGTTCACGAGTTTCAACGGCAAAATCTTCAGCTAGATCAACGCGTGCTTTGGAGGCTGACGCGGATTCACGTGCACGGAAAACGCTCAAATGCCACTTCCAAAACGCTCAGCACGCACGTGACGTGACGCCCGACGCCAAGACGCGCCTGGAGGCGCGTCCCCCATTGACTTTGCATGTAAACTGGACGCTCCTGCAGTTGAAAAGCCGTTTGGTGTGGATGTACCATAACAAAACTGACCTGCTAACAAAGGGCTGCTTAAATAGGGCTGGAGTAACCCAAATCTGCCACATGAGGGAGGCACAAAATAATAAAGGGGACAGAATACAAATTAGCTAAACACTGCATATGAAACAAATAAAACAAAACTCAACTAACTTAGCACAAACAATAAGTGAATATTAAAGTGACAAAATTAACTAACTAAAGCCACATTTTAACAAAGTTCCCTCTCCCCTCAGTCTTTTAGAAAAGTGGTATGTTCCAGGCTTCCTCCTCCAGCTGATCTGCATTTGCAGCACCTCAAAACAGAAGAACAAGTGTTAGTAAACCATTCAGACAAATATTAACTAAAGTGTGCACCCATCAGAAAATATATGTCTAAATAAAATAAATTAAATAAGTACTAACACGATGTGGTGGTGGTAGAAGCATCCACCACAAGGGGGTGCATATTTTTGCAAGGCAAATTCATAGCCTGCCAATATTTACACCCCCATCTATTTTCCCCAGATATTCTCCAAATGGTTTAAAACTCACACCAACAGCTCAGAGAACATCTCTGATTATATAGAAAATGTTATATCTTTCATAACTCTCTAATTCTCTGAAGGCCCCCGCATAGCTCTGCGTACGGCCGTATGCCGCCGTACGCAGAGGCACAAGCGTAGCCCCGCAGGGCATGTACGCGCAAAGCTCAAATTTTACGACCGCGTCCGCAAACGCGTTGTCACACAATAAACTGCCCGGCGCCGGACTGTTTTGTATGTGACACAAATTTATTAAATTCCCCTTCTTCATCCCTGATCTGGCCTTTCCTTTTGTTTTTTTTTGTCAAGTGATCGCTTCCTCCTCCGTTGACTCCATGACTGAAATGATGAGGAAATGAATGAATTTGTCACGAGCAAATTAAACTCAGGTCCAGCTTGGCTGCGGGAGGTTCTGCAGATTTCCTGGTGTTCTGGTCTGATGTGTGGGCTGCAGGACCAGCGCTCCCTGTTTTTTTTTTCTTAGAACTTTTTAATAACATATAAACACAGAACACCGGTGCGGCTGCAGCTACCAGCTCGCGCCTTTTTTCCCCCACCCGACCTGTCAATCAATTCGGTAGGCGTGTCAGCAAATGACCAATCAGTGACCTCAATAGACCTTTAACCAGTTGACGTCATCGCGCATGCGCACTCGCATTTTTCCAGAATTTTCCGGAAGCTAGGGGGAGCGCGTCCAGTGTATTCATTACTGCCAACGGTCGCGGTGGGGAAATATGACTTTTATTGTGTTTCTAATTGTTCCAGGCACCGTAAACGAGTAAAAGAAAAAGGTGAGACTTGTTCGTTTTACAACGTCCCTCTAGGAAAGTCGAGTAAAGTGACTAAAAGAAGGAAGATGTGGCTTCAAGCGCTTCGCCGGCAGGACTTCACCCCGACACAAAGCACCAACGTGTGTAATCAGCATTTTTCATCTGGCATGGCCATTAATGGTCCAAGCTCCGTGGATTACGTTCCAACATTACATCTTGGATATGGGAAACAGACAAAACAGAGAACAACCTCCCGCAGCAGAATGCGACTGGACAGTTGCTAAGTTAGCAGCTAGCTAGTTCTACGAGACCTCGCTGTTCCTCAGTCCACTGCCTGTGTTGAAGTTTCAACCTGTTTCAACCTGCGACATGCAAGGAGATTCTTCCTTCAACCCCCCTGAAGAAATAACAGGTGAATAAAATAGCATCAAACACTGTGCAGCTCTATAAAAATGAACAGACCACTGCACTGTTAGCTGTTATCATTTGAACTCTTTCTGCGTTGAAAAAATATACAGTAGTAGTTTCCACAAGACAAACATGTTTTATTAACATTATTTGAGGTCTGACTTTAAAAACATTTCAGCCATTTCTCTGTTTCTGTAAGTTATTCGCACAGTTTTGCTGGGAGCATTTGCTGGGAAAAAAAAAAAAGTTGTCCCCATTTTCCATCAGCGCACACAATCACCTCCTCTCGTATCCGCGGCACAATGTTCAGGCATTTTGACCAGTTGTTGTCCACTATTTTAAGAAACCAAGCTTCTAAATTACAACTCTCTATCATTACGAAGTTTCTCGGCTCCTTCCTACCCCCCTGCATCCGGTTTCGGCTTTTTGCCGTCCAATCAGAACGCTCGTTTCAGGCGAGCTTTGCGTGATGACGTCAACTGGTAAAAGGTCTATTTGTCCCGTAGGTAAACGCTCTGGGCTGCAGCTGCTCAAACGACGTCAAGAATTTGGTGTGAAAACACGAGAACGTATGCTGAGCGGTGCGGGTGAACTGCCTGCGTACAGTACACGCGTACGGACACGCGTACGGACATACGCAGAGCTATGGGTGAGCCTTGAGTTAGCAGTGTGTGCATATTTCGACAAGGCAAATTCTCAGCCTGCCAATATTTGCACCCCCCCTCTATTTTCCCCAAATATTCTACAAATTATATGAAACTCACATAAACAGCTCAGAGGACATCTCTGATTATATAGAAAATGTTAGATAGAAAAGACAAGATAGACAAATAGATAGAAAAGACAAGATAGACAAATAGATAGAAAAGACAAGATAGACAAATAGATAGAAAAGACAACATAGACAGACAGACAGACAGACAGACAAATAGATAGAAAAGACAGACAGACAGACAGACAGACAGACAGACAGACAGACAGACAGACAGACAGACAGACAGACAGACAGACAGACAAATAGATAGAAAAGACGGACGGACGGACAGACAGACAGATCAATCATATATATATTGTGATATGCTGGTGAAGATTCTCAGTCATCCAGGACATGATAAATCAAAAAGGCGTTCAATTCAGGATCAACTGGACTTTATTTGTAACAGAAAACGTTTCGACTTCTGTCCAGAAGTCTTTTTCAATTCTGAATGGAAGCTGTGAGAACGAGAAGTTTTATACAGGCTTACAAGTCAATAACACATACATGTAAATTGACAGATCACACCTTAACAGTAGGGAGTCCCTTGAAGTCTCTGACAGAAAACACAACAACTGTATGTAAATTGACAAACAACACCTCACAGCCCAACAACAGAGGCTTCTCAACAAACTTTGTTAGTCTAATTCACAGACAAGACACCTCTGCTCCCATCCGGTGTAAGACCTTTGTGAATCAGCCCCAAAACTGAGTTGTAAGTTTTGGAAAGTTGAAATCTCAGACCTCCTCCTCTGTTAAGAGAAGGTTTTTCTCTCTTAACATACAAAGCTTCCTTAACACCCCTCTCAAACCATCTGTGTTCTCGGTCCAAAATTTGCACATTTTCATCCTCAAATGAGTGTCCCTTGTCCGTGAGGTGAAGGTGAACAGCTGAGTTTTGTCCAGAGGTGGTGGCTCTCCTGTGTTGGGACATTCGTTTGTGAAGAGGCTGCTTCGTTTCTCCAATGTAACGGTCTATATATATATTGTCTATATATATATTGTGATACACAGTAATTCTATATTAAATGATTTAAAAGAAAACATTGAAAATATAAATTCCATTAAAACACCACATTATAAAACGTTCCACACTACATATAAAATTTAAATAATTCTAGTAAATTTAACATTAAATTTGAAAGCAGTACTTACTTTCAAGGCAAACACACCACACGACACAGTGTCTTGTTGGATGGCATGTGGAACAGTGTTGCACGTCCACCTCGACACTTTCATTCCTTTCCTCCTCATCAATGCTCTTTGTGGGCAATAACATTATTAAAATATCATTTCAGTAAACAAATGACATTTTTTATCATTAACAAAACAGCATTTCATTGTTTTCCTCACCTCGTTGCCTCCAAGCAGTTCTTCACTTCTTTCTGGGACTCTCCTAGTGGGTCAAGGAAGAGGGTCCTTCTCTCAGGTGGATAAATGACCTAAGGATTAAAGGTAATGCCCATACAGTATAAGTATTTTTAATTTATAAAATAGATTCACTAGTGCCAAAATTTAAAAAAACCTTAATGAACAACAATCACTGGTTTTAATGGAAGATTTCTTTTGTTCACAGCAATACCATTGATGTCCTCATTATTTAGGTCATATTATTAAAGTTGTTTTTTTTTCCCTCACACAATTACATAGACATATATGTCTTACCCTAAAACACAAAATACAAAAGTATTTAAACAAAGCTTTTGCCTTCCTACCACTAGCATCCAGTGGTGACTTTCATTAATAATCCCCACAATTACCCTGTATTTCTCTGGATCAATCTGAAAAAATAAAAATGACACAGTCAGGTTTGAAAATTAATTAAAACACAGCTGATGTAATGTCTAACATCATTTTAGTTTTAGAAAGTCTTCCAAACAAACCTTTAACCTAGAACTTTTTTTGGTCCAAATGCGTGACAGCTCAGAGCTGTCAATTAGGAAGACTTGGTCCTTATGCTTCTGGTTATAATTGCTGACCATCACATAAAGGTAGATATTAATCACCTAAAAAGAGTAATTTTTTTTTAAGGACATATTTAATGACTAGCTTCTCTAAAAGATTATTTTAAGTTTTTTTAAACTTGTCAGGCAGTAGAGATACAGTGACAGAACTACATTTCCTTCCATCCATCCATCCATCCATCCATACGTCCATCCATCCATCCATCCACTGCTTTATCTGGGGTCAGGTCCCAGGTCAGCTCCTCTGGGGGAATCCCAAGGCATGAAGGAACCAGACTATTTCCTCCTCTTTCAAAAAAATGTCTTCTTTGCATTGTCTTTGCAGGACTATTACCTATCTGGGGAGGATGAATCATGAAGTTGCCACAGAGACACACAGAACAAACAACCATTCACACACACATACCAAAGAGAGAACAACTGACCTAATAGTCCTTTCTTTCACCACCGGGAACTTGAGAAACTATACATAAAACACAAATTTACTGGAAGCACGTGACATGCATGCAGAGAGGCTCTAACTGGGAATTGAACCCAGGACCTTCACACTTCACTGAAACACAACAGTGCAATCAACTTTGCCTCTTTACAGGCTGAAAGTACATTTCCTTGATTTTTTAAAACTCAAATTCTGCCCATCCAAGATAAAGGAAGATAGTTCCAACGTTCAAGGTCCAGTTTAATTTGTGTAAATAGTGGGACAAAGTTGGTTTTGAACATCTGATCAAAAGAAGGTGTTATAAATATGCCAAGATATTTAAATCCTGCAGGAGACCACCTAAAGGGGGAGTTAGGTATGTAAAGTTGTTTACCCAGAGGCATGGCCTCGGATTTAGAGAAATTTATTTTATATCCCGAGAATGAGCCAAATTGATTAATAATTGTAATAACTCTTCCAACCGAGGTGGTAGGTCTGGAGATACAGTAAACAACAAAACGTCGTCGGCATATAAAGAAATTTTATGGGTCCCCTTATCAGTATTGACACCGAATATGGTAGGATCACTACGAATTGCTTCAGCTAATGGTTCAATTGCAAGAGTAAATAAAAGAGGTGAAAGAGGGCAGCCTTGCCTGTTCCCCCTTCCCACTTCAAAATTTCTGGACCTAAGCCCATTTGTAATAACTGCAGCTAGGGGACAGCTGTAGAGGACTTTAATCCAACTAATAAAATTGGAACTCAATCCAAATTGATGCAGAGTATGAAAAAGATATGGCCATTCCACGTGGTTGAACGCCTTCTCTGCATCCAAGGAGATCACAAGACCATCCATCGCCCGTTGCTGGCATATCTGAATAACATTCAAAATACGTCTGAGATTATTGCAGGAATTGCGACCCTTAATAAAACCTGTTTGGTCTATCCCTACAAATAAGGGTAACATGTTTTCCAGATGCATTGCTAAAATTTTGGACAGTATTTTTTAAATCTACATTGAGTAATGAGATGGGTCTATAAGAGTCGCAATTTTCTGGAAGTTTAGACTTCTTAAGAATTAAGGATATATTAGCTTCCCGAAGTGAAGGGGGGAGGGTACCGATACCTAAAGAATCATTCAGCATAGATAAATGGGGCTTTGATAACAGATCAGTAAATGTTTTATAGAATTCTGAGGTAAGCCCATCCGGGCCCGGTGCCTTTCCTCCCTGAAGTGATCTGATGGCTCTCTCCACCTCTGCTTCCGAAATTTCTGCATTTAGGTCTCTCTTTTTGCTCTCTGTCAGGTTAGGTATAGCCTGATGATGATGATGATGAATTCCATTTATAATGCACTTTTCATTAATAAAAATCTCAAAGTGCTACAAATTGTAATAAAGCAAAGATCAAAATAAAACAATAGCCTGGTTAAAACCAGACCCTTGTCCTTCACTTTGCTTCGTACTAGGGTCTGGGACTTCTCCCATAGAGAAGGATTTCTCCAGTAGATTTTTGACCGGACCAATCAGAGAACAGAAGGCAGCGTTTTGGCCCCTAACCCACGTCCCCACCTGTCCCAGCGCGCAGCCAGCGAGCATTCGCATGTTCTCATTCAAAGCGATGCAAAGTGATGCAGGACTGTTTTATATGTGACACAAATGTATTAAATTCCCTTTCTTAATCCCTTATCTGGAGTTTTCTTTTGTTTGTTTTTTGCCAAAAGTCAAGTGATCGCTCCCTCCTCCCTCCTCCTCCTCCTCCTCCTCCTCCTCCTCCCCTCTCTCCGATGAGTGCAAAGAATAAGGAAATGACTGAGGTTGTCACGAGATAATTAAAATAGGGTTTTACATTGTTGCCCGAGTCCCTGCATATTTTCTGGTCTTCTGGTGTGCTGGACTAGCGCTACATGGTTTTATTTTATTTTATTAGAACGTTTTATTAACATATAAACACAGAATATGCAGCGGCGGCAAGAGAAAATGCAGTAGGAGGCGGAGCTGATGTCAAGTTCGGCAGAGCACAGAGGGGGAGGGAGCAAAATGCGTTCCCTGTTCAAAATTTTTCTAAGATCCAATGGTTAAACTAGGACAGGTGGGGGCGTGGGTTAGGGGCCAAAACTCCACCCCTTCTGTTCTCTGATTGGTCCGGTCAAAAATCTACAGGAGAAATCCTTCTCTATGGGAGAAGTCCCAGACCCTAGTACGAAGGAAAGTGAAGGACAAGGGTCTGGTTTTAACCAGGCTATGTTAGGTAGCTTAATTATTGAAAAAAAAATAATAATAATAAAACGTTTCTATTAAAGATTGAAAATTGTCACATTGTTCAGATTGGTATAGATTTTTGTAAAATTCATAGAAAGCTGCATTTATTTTCTCTAGATCTGTTAGACAAGAACCCCTCCGGTCAGAAATTGAAGCAATTGCCTGGGTGGACCTCCGTTTTTTTGTGAGATAGGAAAGGTATTTACCTGGCTTGTCCCCATATTCAAACAGTCTTTGTTTAGCAAATTTGATTTTGTCTGTAGCATTCTGCGTCACCCTAAACTCTGTTCTCCACCTCACCGAACAATCACCCCTGGAAGCCTCGAATGATCTGTGCGAGAACTTCCAACATTTCTTTTTAGATAAAATCGCAACCACCAGGGCTCTCATTTCTCCTCCATCTCACGATCCATCCATCCCACCTCAATCTGTTGCTGTGTTTGACCATTTTGAACCAGTCTCTCTGTCCTCTCTAGAGCAGGTCATGTGCAACCTGAAACCATCTGGCTCCCCCTTCGATGTGGTCCCCCCTCGGCTTCTAAAGGAGGTTTTTCACACTCTAGGTCCCTCCATTCTCTCTATTGTAAATAGCAGTCTATCCTCGGGTGTGGTGCCAAAATCATTAAAACATGCTGCTGTTCAACCCCTCCTGAAAAAACCAAACCTCGACCCGTCAGTATTATCCAACTTCAGGCCTGTCTCCAGACTCCCATTTGTATTCTAAACTTCTAGAGAAAATAGTTGAGTCCCAGCTAAAGTGCTTCCTGGAGGATCACGCTATCCCCGAGCTATTCCAATCTGGCTTCAAATCCCTCCACAGCACTGAGACTGCCCTACTGAAGGTTTTTAACGACATCTTCCTATCCACAGACACTGGTGACTCTGTGCTGCTTGTCCTATTGGACCTCACATCCGCTTTCGACACCATCGACCATGAGATCCTCATTGCTAGGTTGGAGCAGTGGGTGGGCATCTCAGGGTCAGCCCTAAACTGGTTCAGATCCTACCTCTCTGACAGGTCTTTTTGTGTGTCCATCAATGATTTTACTTCTGCAGTGGCGGCTCTTAAATGGGGGGTTCCGCAGGGGTCCATCCTGGGTCCTCTCTTGTTCTCCTTATACCTGCTGCCACTCGGTGCTATTTTCCGGAAACACAATATACCCTTCCACTTCTACGCTGATGACTGTCAAATTTACTTCCCCCTAAGACAAAATGGTACAGGCTCTATTCAACCTCTGCTCGACTGCCTGGCTGACATCAGGGACTGGATGGCTTTAAATTTCTTAAGCTTCAACGATAAGAAGTCTGAAGCCATATTGTTCCTTCCCAATGACACAACCTCGAACCACTGCATTGACCTTTCTGCTCTACCCCTGTCCGAAAAACAAAAAGTCACAAATCTGGGAGTGATAATGGATCCTTCCATGAAACTCAACAGTCATGTAAACATGATCGTCAAATCCTGTTTTTTCCAGCTGAGGCGTCTGTCTAAGCTGAAGCCCATATTATCAAAAAACAACCTGGAGACAGTGATTCACGCATTCATTACATCTAGGCTTGATTACTGCAATTCACTTCTGCTTGGCGTCAGTCAAGCCACCATTGCACGATTACAACTGGTTCAGAACGCAGCTGCCCGATTTTTAACCAGCACACGCAAAAGAGAGCACATTACACCAGTCTTGGCCTCCCTTCACTGGCTACCGGTTCATCTTCGAATCCAATTCAAAATTCTCATGTATGTCTACAAATCGCTGAACAGTCTCGCCCCCGCCTATCTCTCGGATCTGATACACCCATATGTCCCTCCACGTGCTTTGAGGTCAGAGGACCGGGTACTCTTAAGAGTTCCAGAAACTCGCCTTAAGCGCAGGGGTGACAGGGCGTTCTCTGTAGCAGGCCCAAGACTCTGGAACGAGTTACCGCTGCTCATCAAACAGGCCCCCTCCCTCTCAGTTTTCAAATCCCGGTTAAAAACTCACTACTACTCCATTGCTTTCAATGCCAGCTGATTTATATTTGATGTTTTACTTATGATCTGCAATGTTTTTATGTTTTTCGTGTTGTACTTCATTGTCTGTGTTGCCTGTTGCGTGTTTGTTTGTTCAGCACTTTGGTGTGGACTTGTTCCTGTTGAAAGTGCTTTATAAATGGTATGGTATGGTATGGTATGGTATAGTGATGTATTCAGCAAGCACCGGATGGCATTGAGCTCCCCCAATTTAGACTGTAAAGTTTTTTTTTTTACATATTCTTCCTCCGCAAGTCCAAGTTTCCTTTCTAGTATTTTTTGTTGTTCTGCGTTTCTTCGTTTTTTGCTGCACATGTATGATATTATTATTCCACTACTAAATGCCTTAGCTGTGTCCCAGAGCAAAGAGGAGCTGCTAGCAGAGGGGGAATTAACAGCAATGAATTGTTTGAATTCTGTTCTGAAGTATTCTGTAAATTTTCCATCCTTTAAAATTAAGGGATTTAATCTCCAGTTATAGGATTGGACTCTAACATTTTTAACAATATAATTTAAGTATACTGTACTGCAGCATGGTCGGAAATAACAATGTGTCCAATTTTTTATGAAGCAACTTGACTTAAAATGATTTTAGGGAGAAAAAAATAGTCAATACATGTGTGGCATTTGTGGGGGTTGGAATAAAAAGTAAATTATTTTCCAGCAGGATGAAGTTTTCTCCATACATCCACAAACCTCTTCAAAAAGATCAAAAATCTGTTTTGATTTCCCTGAAGTGGGAAGATGGCTAATGGGGAGCTTGTCAATCAATGGGGTTTTTAAGACAGTTGAAGTCACCTCCCACAATAACATTTTCAAGAGAAAAACCTGCAAGTTTTGCCATTATTTCTGTTAAAAAGTTAATAGGGTGTCCTGGTGGAAAATAAACATTCAATATGGCAAATTCATCCCCATTTATCATTGCCCTAAGAAGTACATATCTTCCATTTGTGTCTCTAATACATTCTATGACTTTAAAGGGCACAGATTTTTTAATAAGAATTGCAACTCCTCTACTTTTACTAGTGAAGGAGGAAAAAAAATGTTCAAAACCACATTGTTGCAATTTTAAATGTTCACAATCATTTAAATGTGTCTCCTGCAGCAGGGCAATGTCTACATTTTCCTTCTTAAGAGCTAAGAGGACCTTTTTTCTTTTAATTGGTGAATGGCTTCCCTTAATGTTCCATGTGCATATTTTTAACATTTATAATCTAAAGTTATAATGTAATGCCATCCAAAAAAGAAAAGAAGAAAAAAAAGAAAGTTACATATGGGTACTGAAATGTGCTGAGCTGAAGAAAAAAACAACCAAAACCAACAGATAAAAACAAAAATAAGAAAAATAAAAAAAATTGCTTTCCAGGCACGCTTCCCCCCTAAAAAGAAAACAGGGGGCCATCTTCTTTTAACCAAACAAGTGTACATCATCGCCCTGATGATAATACACACAGGTAAACAAACCCAAAAGAGAGAGTCCATCACCTCTCCATCGTCCTTACTTTAAGCTGATAGCTAGTCAGCCCAAACTATCCATGAATTCCATTGCTTTATCTGGAGAAATAAAAATCTTTACTTCCCCATCGCGTACAATCCTCAGCCTGGCCGGGTAGAGAAGGGAGTACTGGATGTCTGCCTCCTTCATCCATCGCTTCACCGCGTCAAATTCCTTCCATCTGCACACGGTGTCTGCCGAGAAATCCTGGAAGAACATTATCTTGGAGTTCTGGTACATCAGGGGCTGGTCTCCACTCCCCGCACGCCGTGCGGCTTCAAGTACTTGCTGTTTGTCTCGGTAGTTGTGAAACATGATCAGCACAGGTCTTGGTCTCTGTGAAGGTCCAGGCTGTAAAGCCTGTGTGCGGTGCGCCCCCTCCAACTTGATCCGACCGCTCTTGGTCTTGACATGTAGAAACTCAGGCAGCCATTTTTCAAAGAATTTTAGAGCTCCAGGGCCAGCCTCTATGCCTTCTTTCAAACCAAGCACCCGAATGTTCTTTCTCCTATCTCTGTTTTCCGTGTCCTCAATTCGTTGCACCATCATGAGTCTCTTTCTCCAGCTTTTTTATGCGAGTTGTAACCTGGTCTAGGCCTTCCTCCTGAGCTACAATCCTCTCTTCCATATCTGTAGTGCGTCGGCCCAGTTCCTTTATCTCCGTGGCCTGGTTCTTAAGCAATTCAGCCAGAATGTCTACTTTTTGGGAGATAACTGCCAAAATATTCCCAGTAATTTCCTCAATGACTTGGCGGAGAGCCGGGTCGAGTGTGACGGATCCGCTAGTCACTGGTAGCCCCGCAGCTAGCTCCGTGTTAGCCATGTTACCTGCGTTAGCCAGTTGAGACTCTGCGTCGTCGGCCTTGTTGGTTTTCTTCGCGGTTTTAGGCGGCATTGTGCTGGAATAAGTAAGAGAAGGCTTGTCGACGGTCGGATAATCACATTTAGTTAAAAAGTCTTGTTAGCATTATATTCTGCCCAGATATGAAACATATGGTGCGCACCCAACGAAGCCGACTGCTCGCTACGTTGCCATCTTGGAAAACCCACTTGACAGTTTTAAAGCAAATTCATTCATTCATTCAACCTTTATTTAGTCAGGTAAATCTCATTGAGCCTCGAGGGCTCATTTACAAAAGCGACCTGCTACAAACTAAAGAATGATGAACAGCAATGGTAGAATTTCCTTAAACAACAAACAACAGAAAAAAAAAACATAGGAGAGAAATAGAAAGTGAAATGCAAAGTATCAAAACTAGCAAAACACCACAAGGTAGATGTACAAAATCAAAAACAAGAACATATCTGCAATGGTTTTTGCCAGGATTCCAAAAGATTCTTAAAACCATTTAGAGAGGTCAGGGCCGAGAGCTTCAAATCTTTTTGTAAGATATTCCAGGAAATACAGGTGGTCATCGAGTTACGATGCAGTTCCATTCCTACGCCCGTTCGTAACATGGAAATCATCGTAAGTCGGAAAACACGTCCAAACGGCACCTCATACATGCACCTCATATGTCAAAACGGCCTCTCATACATCCAAACAGCCCCTCATACATACAGTACTGTATTTTTACCAAGCACTTTGCCTATCCTAACACATTACCCTAAATAACTATCAAAAAACACATACATTTGGAGCCATAATGAAGGGAAAAACGAGTTAATTTATTACTGGGAGCTGGTGAGCTTCCTGCAGCTTCACATAGTCCACAGCGTTTACAGCAACGTCTGTTAGCATGTTAGCTCATTGCTAGTATGTTAGCTCGTTGCTCAGCTGTAGCCTCTCTGCTTGCCTCGTAAACCTCAGCTCAAAACAATAAGGTCTCCTGTATTTCCATGCGCGGTCCAGCGGTCCAGAGTTTTACAGTAAGGTCTGCTCCGGTCTGCCTGTCGAAACAATGAGGTCTCCCGCTCCTACTGAGCGCTCAAGCTCCCCCCTCCCTCCAGAAACTGCTCCCCCTCCCTCCGGAAACTGCAGGAAACTGCGTAAATCGGCTTCAAAATAATAATAATAATAATAATAATAATAATAATAATAATAATACTTTATAAAGCCATTTAAAACAACCACAGCTGCAACAAAGTGTTGTACACATAAAATCAAGAACATTTAAACACATAAAATAAGATTTTTCAACAATTTTTTTAAATGAGATGCGTGACGTAAACCCGAAACGTCGTAACTCGAGACCGTCGTAACCCGAGGACTTCCTGTATGTCTAATGAGTTTGGAACGAGCTCTGTCTTTGGAGCATTGTCACATCCTTGTGTTTAGCACAGATTGGTCTACAGTTATAAATGCTCCGACCACATGCTGATAAACAAACTTATAATAAATCACTTCAAGTTCATTTACCATTTTTGAACGGCTTAACACGAGATAAACTCTATAGTTTACAGGAAATTGATTGAAGGCTTAAAATAAAAAGTTGGTGTTGTCAAAAGTTAAAATATTAACGAACGCGCTGGAAACTATGTCATCGGAATGTGAACGAAGAAACATTGCAGAAATACCGCTAAAAGCAGCTGCATTTAAACAACTTTTATCAGGTAATTAGAGCGGTCCAGAGCAATAACACAAACTGTATGAGTTTTTAAAGATCTGAATCTAGTCTGAATGTTTTTTATGTGCAGTTGATCCTTGCTATGAGACATCCATCACGTCAACACTTAAGTCAAAAAGTTCAGCTCTTTATGAAAAAACTAAAACTGATTGTGAACAAGTCCTGGAGCTGATTTAAGCCCTGCCCTGATGATGAGTGGGAGATTCAACCGTTCAAGAGGTACATGTATTGTTCTTTTATTATAATTATTATTTATAATTTATTATTATTTAAAATCATAATCTTATTAACTTATTTTTTTTACCTCTGTTTTTTTATTTCCAGTATTTCCAGTTACAGAGGTAGCATGTCTCTTCCACTTCAGGGAAATCCACCAGAGATCACCTGCTGCAGCTAAGAAGTGTGTGATGACTGAACTGAACTCTGGTTGTGAGTAATGAGGACAAATACAGCCACACTGCTGCTACTGGACAAAAACTTGATTAGTTAGATTGTAAACAGTCTGTTGCTGCTTATTGTTCTGACTGTTATTGTATTTATTAAGATTTTTATTATTGTTAATATAGTTTATTTATTGTAGAGTGCTGTTTATTTAAAATATCATCCAAATGGGTCACTTTTATTTATTAATACAATACAATACAAACATATATTTGGCATATTTTCAAAATAAACATTTTGTAAGTCTTTATTTTGTCTTTTTTTTGTACCGAAAATAAACCGAAAATAAACTGAACCGAGCCCTCCTTGTAATTGAACCAAACCGAAATGTGATTTTAGCGTACCGTTACACCCCTAGTGAACACAATCTCTGAGGATCGCAGATCATCGCTCGGATTGGGACTCTGGACGCTGGTGGTCAACATCTAATAGCCATAGCTTGGATCAGAGGAAAAAGTCCCGAATTGGATCATATCAGAGTTGCCCTGCAGGACTCAAGGCTGAAGGAATTATACTGTCTGCCTGAAGTGAAAAATATTTGTAATCCTTATCTGACTTACCCTAAACAGCCTTGGCTGGATATCGAATTTCTCCTGAGACGTGTTTTCCTGAGGCAAACAGCTGCACTACTGCTACCCCCCACCCCGGAGAACTTTTCTATGAACGTTATTGGAGGCCGGCTGGTTACATCTCAGAACTGTGCTATCTGTAATGTCTCATGGACAAAAATCTCGTTGCCTCAGTCTCAAAATGCAACATGTGATTGTCTTAAATGTGCTTCTGGTATAGTTTTTTCTGATGTGTCATTTGGTGTCATGAAAGACAAAATGTGACATATCTTTTTTTAATACCAACGCTGTGACCCTCATGGTTCTTTCCTTGTTTTCACACCTTTGACCTTCATCCCGATACGGATGGGAGAGGCCGCGCTTAAGAACATAATGTGATATAATGTCTCATGTGGTCCGATAGCAGCAGCTTCACACACTCGCCCCCTTCTGGATGACTGTGCGTACATATTCACGCTGTACTGGTGCAAACTTGTGCAATGTTAATAAAAGTACTCTGACTCTGAACTAAACTCAGCTCCTACTCTAACACAAATTTTCTATCTGTTAAAAAACATTGAATCCATTTGAAAATGTTTCCATTTACTCCAAGTTTATTTAGCTTAATTAAAAGCCCTTTCTTCCACATCATGTCAAATGCCTTCTTGATATAAAATAATAATAATACAGCGATTAGACTTTCTTTATTAACAAATGCTTTCCTTATCTCGTCCTCCAAAAATATGGCAGGATCAAGAGTACTTCTTCCTTTCCTAAATCCACTCTGATATATTTTTAACATGCCTTTTGTTTCTATATAATAAATTAATCTTTCATTAATCATTTTCTCCATAACTTTCCCTATATGAGAGGTCATTGCTATTGGTCTACTATAACTACTAACCTGACTTGGATCCTTGCCTGGTTTACAAATTGGAACAATTACTGCTTTTTCCAAGAGTGGGGGATAACCCATTCTAAATTCTATTATAAAGATTTAAAAGAATTTCTTTGCTTTTTTCTGTAAGATTTTTTAACATACTATACGTAATCTGAGCCTTTCCTGGGGCTGAGTCCTTTGTCTTATTAATTCATTCATTCATTCATTCATTCAACCTTTATTTAGCCAGGTAAATCTCATTGAGCCTCGTGGACTCATTCACAAGAGCGTCCTGCTGATTCAGAGCATTGCTCAACTCTGAGATAGAGAACCTGCTGTTGAGACTATTTTGAAAGTCCTCTTCATTCTGAAGATCTCTGTTATTTTGTATTGTCAAATCCCTTTGTCTTTTTTCCTCATAGGTAAGATTATCTGTACTATGCACTTTAACAAATGCTCTTGCCAAAAATTCTGCCTTATCCTTATTTTCTATTATAGCATTTTGTCCATCCTTCAAAATTGGGAGCCCATATTCTACCCTGTTCCCACTCATTTTATTAATGGTTTTCCATACCTTCTGTAATGGTGTAGTTCGTCCAACAGAATCACAACATTTTCTCCAATATTCCTTCTTAGCACATTTCACAACTTTCCTTACTGTTGCCTGCTTTGTTTTATACTGAATTAAATTTTGGAAATTATGAGTTAACTTAAGTACTCTGAAAGCTTGATTTCAGCATTTAACTGCCTTTGAACAGTCTTCTGTCCACCAAGGAACTAGACTTCTCTTCTGACTACTTTTATATTTAGGAATTGAGTCATTTGCAGCTACTGAAATAGCATTGTTAAGATCTTTAACAAATTCATGAATAGTTAAATCTTTCTTTACTTCATTAATTTTTCTTTCAACTAAAAAAGAAAACTTGCCCCAGTCAGCTCGTTTAATATTCCACCTAGCTGCTCTCATCTCTTGTTTTTTTTATTACAGTCGATCCTTGCATCTACGAAAATTGGATAATGATCACTACCAATGGAACTTTCTTTATAAACTCTCCAACCTATCCTTCCTGCTAAGCGTTGAGACACAATTGTGAGATCAAGTGCTGACTCCGACCCCTGTGCTATATTTAACCTTGTACCTGTACCATCATTTAGACCAGTGTTTTTCAACCACTGTGCCTAGCCACACTAGTGTGCCGCGAGTGATCGTCAGGTGTGCCTTGGAAATTATCAACCCCCCCCCCCTTTCTACAACCTCTTTAAATTTAAGACCACATTGTTGTGGTACTGTTCGGGTGTATTTTTGAAGACATGTTAAGTGCAATTTGAAATAAGAAATATAAAATATGATAAAAATACATTTTTGTGTTTATTTCATTCCTATTCAAGACACTTTGATAAGAATGACTATATATTTAATATAGGCGGATACAGTGTATCTATGTTTACAATTTTGGTTGGTGGTGTGCCTCGGGATTTTTTTCAATGAAAACACTGTGCCTTTGCTCAAAAAAGGTTGAAAACTCTGATTTAGACATACCAGTTCCTGTTCATCCAATATTTCCTATAAAATACTACCATTTACATCATTTCTTTCACCCCATACAGTACTATGTGCATTAAAATCACCACACCAAATAATACTCTCTTTACATTGGCCTAACAATGATTCTAATTTTTCTTTTTCTAGTTTCTTACATGGATTATAGAAGTTTATCAGTGTAACACATTCTCTACCTCTCCACACCTCGATAGCTACCACCTTAAGTTCAGTATCAATTATTTTCTGACTATAATTTATTCCTTGCCTGACAAATGTTGCACACCCTCCTCCATTTCCACTGCATCTATCTTTACATAATGTTATATAACCTTTAATTGTGAAGTCTAAGTGAGGTTTAAGCCATGTCTCCTGAATACATATGATATCTGGTCTTTCTTGTAAATTTTCCAGAAACCCTTTAAACTCTTGACCGTTTGCTAATAAACTTCTGCAGTATTAACATTAAGTGAGATGGTGAGAGGTTTGCTCATAGGTATTCTCCTGACTAAGGTCTGCGTGGATTTTTTTCCCATGAAATATTTTGTATATTTAGGATTTTTTCTGCTACCTTAACCACTAACTTGATATTTTCAGTTTTACTCTTAATTGATCTGAACAGTTTATGACATAAGCAAGAAACAGCACTAGCTTATCAACAGGAATGTCAGAACTGACTTGATGCACTTGATTAGGAGGAGCCATTGCACCTGCTACAGAGGGCCTTCCTTGATGGGATGAAGCTATCCCTTCATTACCTTTGTACATTTTTACAGCTTCAGAGTATGAAATTTTTTGCTCCGTTCTTATCTGCTGGATGTGTACAGCTTTTTTCCTTACAGCACACCCTCCATAAGCAGCCGTATGATCCCCCCCACAATTACAGTACTTTACTGTAACATTTGCATCACATTGCCCACATGCGTGTGTGACGATGCTTGATTTTGGACACACGACAGCACGTCAAAATACTGTTTCTCCAATGTTTATTGGTTCTCCTGCAGAAGACAATAAAATAAACACATCACTTTGTCTTCTGTTTTCTGCACTTCTGGCTCCTTCACAGAGCTTCTCCAGCAAAGTGAGCCTCACAATATAACAGTTATATTTCATTCAGGAGGTTTACAAAGCAGAAAAGTAATATTTTTCTTTTAGAGTAACAAAACATGACATTTTCTAAATATATAATTAAAAACAGTGCAATAAAAGAACAACAGCGCCATCTACTGGGCAGTCTAGAACAACAAAAAGACAACATTCAGTCATTACATGAACAAAAACAACAATTTCACATACCTGCAGAAGACAATAAAATAAACACATCACTTTGTCTTCTGTTTTCTGCACTTCTGGCTCCTACATGTGCAAAAATAAATGTTACCAAATGAAAAACGTGACAACACCCTTGCTATTACAGTCATTGTCCACCAGGGGGCACATCACACAATGTGGCACCAAAAAGAAAAGAGAGGGAAAATAAAATGCCTACAACCTTTATATTTGTGGTTAAAATTGAAAATAAGTGTTACTGTAATGTTTTAAAAGATATATCAAACAATATGATTAAAAGTGTACAACTTTAAAAGTAAAAATTTCAAGAAACATATAAAATATCATCAGAGAGCCTTCCACACTCCTTACCTTCACAGAGCTTCTCCAGCAAAGTGAGGGAAAGGAAACACGGGAGGAGCCAAGTGCACACATCATTTCCTCCTTGATACATTTCAAAATAAAAGACCTCAATAAAATAAAATTCACAAACATGAATACAGTGGAGTAACTGATTATCTTAGAGTATATTTTTAACTCCGTTACACCCACCCCCACTGAATTTTATTGAAATTGAGCCACAGCTACACAAAGATTACACCAGATCTCATCAAATGAAACTCTGAAGGGTCTATTACCAAGAAAACCAACTGACAAAAGTATCCACATAGGATGCAGTGGACTGAGAGTAGCGCTTATACCTCAATCCAACCACTGGCAACAGGGTGCCCATATACACCCCTCCCAAGACCCCAGATAGTGTGTAGTATTGCTCAAGACAAAAAGAACATAAAAAAACATAACCAAGACCAAACAAAGCGGTCAGTGATAAATACAGGCTACAAAAAGGAAACTTCAGTTAGTGAAAGCTTGGAAAACGGACTTGCAAACAGTTCTAACATCAAAAGCATCTTGAACCACAGCTTGTTTAGACATTGTCTGTATTAACCTATTCACAGGTTTAACCACACGGCCAAATCTTGTTCTGATTTGAGAGGGGACACCAACAGAACCAACGTGGGTTTGTGAGGCTTGGTCAACATCATCACAGTGATGTACATTGGTCAGATCATTCAGAACAGGGTCTGACTGTGATACCTCACTAAAACTGTCAACAACATCAGTCACATTTTCAGGTTCGCCGGAAACGGATTGTTCACCATTTTGGGTCACAGGTAACACAATGGAGGAAGGATGGTCAGATGTCACACTCGCTATTTCAGAATCATCCCCTTGTGAAATGCTTGGCTCAGTCAGCTGTGTGACCCACTCCACTGTTCTCCTGTCAGAGTCCACATGATTGGCATCACTCACAGAACCATCATCCACACTTCCAACAACAGGTAGGATATTCTTGCTTTCAGTAGCGGGGTCCACATCCAAGTCAACTTCATCTGTATTCCCACCCAGGGATTCATCTACAGATCTGTCATCCAGCATAGAGGACTGTGCAGTGCTAGCGCAGGAAACATGATCAAGTGAGTCATGAACATCCACCACAGGAAGAAAGTTGGCCAACATCAGCAAGTTTCTGTGGATCACCCTCGTCTGACCAGACACAGTGTCACAGATTTTGTATGTGTGGGTCTCTGGATTCATATCTAACACAGTGTAGATTGTGGATTCCCACCTGTCAGCTAGCTTCTTTTTGCCTCTCTCTCTTTTGTTCGCCACTAGCACTCTGTCACCGATATCAATATGGGATCCTTTTGTTTTCCTGTTGTAGATTTGAGCATGTCGATCCATCTCTTTAGTTGCATGAGTCTGAGCAATGTCCATGGCTTCCTTCAAGTCATTAGAGAGAGATGCCACATACTTGTCATAACTTGTCACATCAGAGTCATGAAGAACAGAACGAAAAAGAACATCAATTGGCAGACGTGGTGTGCGGCCGAACATCAAGTAAAATGGAGGATAACCTGTTGTTTCATGAGTTGAACAGTTGTACATGAACGTGAGAGTCTGTAGGCGACGAGGCCAGTCTGCTTTGGCTTCAGGGGGCAAAGCACGGATCATACCACCCAATGTTCGATTAAAACGCTCCACACTCCCATTTCCCATCGGGTGATAAGGTGTTGTGTGCGATTTCTTTACACCAGAGACCCTGAGGAGTTCACTAATCAGTTGGCTTTCAAAGTTAGCACCCTGATCACTGTGGATCCGTTCAGGGAAGCCAAAAACACAGAAGTATCTGTCCCAGAGAAGTCTGGCCACCTGCTTAGCAGACTGATCTTTACAAGGAAATGCCTGTGCTAGTCTTGTGAAGTGGTCTGTGATAACCAACACATCAACTGACTTGTTCTTTGAGTTCTCAGCAGACCAAAAGTCAATACAGACTAGCTCTAGCGGTTTGGATGATTTAATGCTCACTAGAGGTGCTCTTCCTTCTGGTTCAACTGTCTTACTGACGAGGCATCTTTGACAACTGCGCACGTAGTCTCTAACATCTCTCTCAAGGTTCAGCCAGAAAAACCTTTGCCTGGTCAAGCTGAGGCTCCTGAACTGGCCCTGGTGACCAGCATCATCATGGATCCCCTTCAGGACCTCATCCTTGAGAGAATCTGGGACAACGTATTGCAAACGTTTGTTCTTGGACCTCTGGTCTCTGGAAACCCTGTACAACACACCATTATTCACAGACAACTTCTCCCAGTGACTCAGGTATTTTTTGACAGATGGTGAGTCATTAGTTTTCTCTCTCCTAGAGGGCTTGCGATGTCTCTCAACATAAAACATGACACGAGACAAGGTGACATCCTGTGTTTGTCTGTCACGCAGCTCTCTTTCAGTGTAGGCAGGTAAGGCGTCTTGTCCTGGTGGGAGCAACTGAGGCATTTGAAGCAGCATCTCTGTAGCTCGAGTCCTGGAACCAACTTCCCACTCAACATGTGACTTCAACACAGCTGACACATCATCCTTGTCCACAGATGAAGGTGACACTTGCAAATGGCACATTTTTATTGACAGGGTGTCTTCATTCACTGGAGCGAGCTGTTTGCGGTCAGTTGATGATAGGAAGGTATCCTGAACGGAAGTGTGTGACATATCCTTAGCTTTTGAAAGGAAGTCTGCATAAGGCTCCACGAGCAGTTTGCCACATACACTCTCCTTAACAAAGGGCACACGACTCAAAGCATCAGCCACAATGTTCTGCTGACCTGGAACATACTTTATGTCAAAGTCATAACTTGCCAGCTTAGCGACCCAACGTTGTTCACAACAGTCAAGCTTTGGTTTTGTGAGGATGTGAGTCAAGGGGTTGTTGTCGGTCCAGACTGTGAAACGATGACCTTTGAGCCAATGGCTGAACTTGTCACAAACCGACCATTTCAATGCTAGAAACTCTAGCCTGTGAGCTGGGTAGTTCTTTTGAGACTGAGAGAGTGACTTGCTGGCAAAAGCAATAGGTCTGGCTCTAGTTTCATTCTCCTGAATCTGAGCCAAAACAGCCCCAATGCCATCCTGAGATGCATCAGTCAACAAGAGAAAGGGACGAGAGAAGTCAGGATGAGCTAGAACCACAGAGTTGACCAGTGACATCTTCAAGTCCTCGAAAGCTTTCATTTCTTTGGTTGTCCAATCAGCTGCACTCAGCTTTCTGCAAGAGAGTTTGGCATTGGCACGACTCTTCAGTTTTCTCTTTCCTCCTTTCAATAGATCGAAAAGTGGCTTGGCAACAGCAGAGAATCTAGGTACAAAGTGCTGGTAGTAATTCACCATTCCTAAAAAGGATCTCAATCGTTTCTGGGAAGGAGTGACACCATCAGCTTCCATGAGGTCGGCACTTGTCAATTTTGTGATGCTCTCGACCTTACTGGGATCTGTCGACACACCTGACTCGTCCACTATGTGGCCGAGGAACTTTACTGACCTCCTCAGGAAAAAGCACTTTTTGGGGGCAAGCTTCAAGTTGTGGCTACGCAGCCTGTCAAACACCATTTTTAGACGGTACAAAGCGGTCTCTTCATCAGGGGCAAACACCAGTAAATCATCCAAATAGCACAACAAACTCAAATAGTTCTGGTCCCCAAAAATGCTTGTCATCATCCGCATAAAGCTTGCAGGACTGTTGCAGAGGCCCTGCGGCAACCTGTTGTACTCATAGAGGCCCATGGGTGTAGTAAAGGCAGAGTACTTCTTGTCATCCTCATGAAGTGGCATGTTATAAAAACCTGACGTTAAATCCATTGTGCTAAACAGACAGTTACCTCCAAGTGCTGCCAAGCAGTCTGCCTGATGAGGAAGAGGATGAGCATCTTTGAAAGTCTTTTTGTTCAACCAGCGAAAATCTGTACAGATGCGAAGATCACCATTCTTCTTCCACACAAGAACCAATGGTGAGGCATATTCACTGGTTGACTTCCTGATAATCTCTTTCTCCTCCATTTCACTCAAAACCTGCCGCAGCTTCTGATACTGGCTTGGTGGTACTCGCCTGTAAGGCAGTCTGAAAGGTTTGTTATCCGAAAGATGTATACGATGCACAAAACCCTTTGCTTCACCACAATCAAGATGATGTCGTGAGAAAATGTCCTCATACTCCAAAACAAGGTCAGCCATCTTTTCCTTACACCTTTCAGATGTCTCACAAGACTCGATGTCAACATCAGTGAGCCCAATTAACCGGAGCTTGTCACTCACAGAAGTTGTAACCAGGGAAGATGGTGCTGCAGACTGACAACAATTGGACAGAGAGACTGCTGCTTGCTCACACACATCTAGGTCTTCAAGCGCTGTGCAGGTATAAATGTCAGCCAGCTTTGCGTTGCGTCTCAACAACACAGGCCTGTCGGAAGTATTAATCAGTTTCAGTGGAATCCACCTGTCCCCCCACAAAGGAGTTATGATCTTTGCAACTAAAACACCTCTGGGGGCTGAGCGAGAAGTAGTGGGTTCTGTCATCACTGTACTGCCTGTGGAAATAGCAACATTTTTAGGCAGTTTACCCCAGATCAGGTACTCGCAACCTGGTTCAAGACACACAGCTGTATTACATTTGACAGTGCCAACTTTATCAGGAACGTCTGTACCTCTCCATGGGCTCAGTCCAGAAAGCATAGACAGAAAACTTTCAGTTTCAGGGTCCTTCTCTGGACAGGGACTGGATATGGTTTTCCAATATGGCTCACATAACTTGGACTGATGCAAAATGTGTTTTATGACATTTGACCCCAGTATTAATTCATCATGTTGACCTGGAACAACCAGTGTGGGAACCATCATCTTGCAGCCATACACCTCCATCTCAACATCAACAACACATTTGGGCTTTACACGCAGACCACCACAACCCACAAGGGTCACGTTTGTGTTGGCTTGACTTTCTTTGTTTATCAGACCTGCCCGTTGTAGTTTTACTTCGGCTGCTTCATTAATGCTGCAGGCCATAGATCCGCTGTCCAACATACCACCTAGCTTCAGTAACCCACCAACCACAACTGGGGTGTAGAAAAGACTCTCACTGCTACTGACTTTGTGAATATTCTGAAAAACAACTTCAGAGTCCTTACAGTTGTCATTCACATTTGTATAAATAGACTCTGCATCAGAAACATCTACATTTTGGGAGTTTAAGCTGAGACCTGTACTGCCCCCCTCCAAATACAGGTCCGCTAGTTTCCCTGTGACTGGGTGTTGGAAGCGTTATTAGCTGGACAGGACATTCTAACATGACCAGGAGCAAGACAAGCAAAACAAAGTTTTTCAGACAGGCAGTGAGACATGGTGGTGTGACTCTTATCACTGCAGACCCTACATGCAGCCTCCTTGGGACGCCTGCTACGTGTTGACTGTTGAAACCTTCTCCCTGTCTCAGGTAGTCCATCATGCTGCTGCATTCTTTCCATCATGTTTTGGAACATTTCAACCATCTGACTGAGCAGTTCGTTCTCCGACTGCTGAAGGTTTTGTGACACTGGGTGAAAGCGGGAACATTGCATCACAAGGGGATTCTCAGGCTGGGCTTGAGATGAGACATTTGACACATTTTGGACAAAGTGTTTCTCAGGTGTTGCAGTGACTGCTGAAGATATACTGGACTGTTCAGAGGATATGGCAGCAGTCTGGCTCTTCAATTGGGCAGTGCTAACAGCTCTGTTGCTAGCCCTCAACTCTCTCTGGTAATCATCGATTCTCAGCTGAACCTCACGAGTGGTCCACTCATGGATGGGCTTACACTTCAGAGTGTAGGATAACTCAGGGTCAGGGCAATATTTTACAAACATGACAGCCACTTCATCATATAGGGTTTCTGTTGTCTTTCCTTGTCTTTGTAGGCCCTCGAGAGCCAGCTCAGCAGCTTTATTGAGCCTAATCCAGTAATCCACTGGGTTTTCTCTTGATCTGGGAAGTGTTGCGTAAAAATCAGCAAGAGGGAGACATGAAGAAGCATCACTAAAATAGTGCAGGAGGACACTGTAGATCAGCTCAGTCTTTTCTGTTACGTCGAGGCCTGGATCACTACGCATAGAAATCCGTACAACATCTCTGGCTTTACCCATAAGATGGCTTACAATCTCATCAGCCTGTTCTTGTACAGAGATGTTCTGCTTTTTGAGGTAAGTTTTAACCATTTCAATCCACTCCTGAATTGAACATTTGTCAGTACCATCACCTCTGTAAGACTGAAGTTCCTTATTTGGTTTGATATGGACTGTTACATTTGGAGTGTCATGTCTACTTGAACCACTCAGGTCAGTAGAACCAGTCTGATGGCAACCAGTCATATTTACAACACCAGTAGACATCAGTTTTGTCACAATAGATTCACCAATCTGGGCTCCTAATTGCCCTACAATTTCAGTGAGACTGTTAACATCAATATTACTGTTAGGTGTAGAAGCCCGGGGGCCCTCGTTCACATTCATAGCAAAAGCGGTACAACCTGGGGTCTGACTTAGATTCACAGAACCTCCTACTACAGTGGCTTGATCTATGTTACTTTTACTGGCAAGAGAACTAAGCCATGCACCCCTACCCTTAGGTAACATATGTGTATTAAAGGGATCCATAAAAAAACTTTCAAAATATCAATGTACTTGCGTTGTGTTTTAACTTCAAATGACCAGTTTACTATTAAAACTAGAGGTAAAGCTTTCAATTTTCCTGTCCTTTATATGACCAACCACACAGGAAAATTGGGAGCGCAGAACAGGAGAACAGCACAGCATCCACGGCGACTTGCATCAAGCTGGTCTGAAGATCCTGAAGGTCACGGCACCAGTGTGACGATGCTTGTTTTTGGACACACGACAGCACGTCAAAATACTGTTTCTCCAATGTTTATTGGTTCTCCTGCAGAAGACAATAAAATAAACACATCACTTTGTCTTCTGTTTTCTGCACTTCTGGCTCCTTCACAGTGCTTCTCCAGCAAAGTGAGCCTCACAATATAACAGTTATATTTCATTCAGGAGGTTTACAAAGCAGAAAAGTAATATTTTTCTTTTAGAGTAACAAAACATAACATTTTCTAAATATATAATTAAAAACAGTGCAATAAAAGAACAACAGCGCCATCTACTGGGCAGTCTAGAACAACAAAAAGACAACATTCAATCATTACATGAACAAAAACAACAATTTCACATACCTGCAGAAGACAATAAAATAAACACATCACTTTGTCTTCTGTTTTCTGCACTTCTGGCTCCTACATGTGCAAAAATAAATGTTACCAAATGAAAAACGTGACAACACCCTTGCTATTACAGTCATTGTCCACCAGGGGGCACATCACACAATGTGGCACCAAAAAGAAAAGAGAGGGAAAATAAAATGCCTACAACCTTTATATTTGTGGTTAAACTTGAAAATAAGTGTTACTGTAATGTTTTAAAAGATATATCAAACAATATGATTAAAAGTGTACAACTTTAAAAGTAAAAATTTCAAGAAACATATAAAATATCATCAGAGAGCCTTCCACACTTCTTACCTTCACAGTGCTTCTCCAGCAAAGTGAGGGAAAGGAAACACGGGAGGAGCCAAGTGCACACATCATTTCCTCCTTGATACATTTCAAAATAAAAGACCTCAATAAAATAAAATTCACAAACATGAATACAGTGGAGTAACTGATTATCTTAGAGTATATTTTTAACTCCGTTACACATGTCGCAGGTTGAAACAGGTTGAAACTTCAACACAGCCGGTGGACAGGTACAGAGAGGTGTCGTAGAACTAGCTAGCTGCTGCTAGCTTAGCAACTGTCCAGTAGCATTCTGCTGCGGGAGGTTGTTCTCTGTTTTGTCTGTTTCATATCCAAGATGTAATGTAGGAACATAATCCACGGAGCGTGGATCATTAATGTCCATGCCAGATAAAAAATGCTGATTACACACGTTGATGCTTTGTGTCGGGGTGAAGTCCTGCCGGCGAAGCGCTTGCCACATCTTCCTCCACATCTTCCTTCTTTTAGTCGCTTTACTCGACTTTCCTACAGTGACTTGGTAAAGCGAACAAGTCTCACCTTCTTCTTTTACTCGTTGACGTTGCCTGGAACAATTATAAACACAATAAAAGTCTTATTTCCCCACCGCGACCGTTGGCAGTAATGAACACACTCCAGTTGCTTGCCCCAGATTCCGGTTGATTCTCGAAAAATGCGAGTGCGCATGCGCAATGACGTCAACTGGTAAAAGGTCTATTGGCAGCCAAGACCCATACCGGCTCTCCAACATGTCAGAAGATGAGAAGACCTTACCAGCTGGGACCTACGCAGACATTGTGAATTATTTGGTGTTTGGTGATTTAAATTTAATTTTTAATTTGTGTGTGTACATATAAATATATTTTGGGTGTGTTTTTAAACACACACTAGCTATGTACAGGTAGTCCCCGACTTACGAGCGAGTTCCGTACTTATGAGTTGCTCGTAAACCGAAAATTCGTAATTCGGGACTACCTTTTTTTCTTTTCTTTTATATACCGCACGAGCAGGTACATGTGCGGTAATGAACAGTTACAAAGCATTTCAACTAGCCTAACAACTTTAAAATACTTTAAAATATGTATAAAAAATATAAAAAATTAATTTCTTACTTTGAGCTGAGCTGTTTGCCTCCCTCCGCTGTGTTACGTCCGAGCTCCCAGGCTTCCTGTAGCACCATGCTGTCCAAACCCTTTACAGGAAGGACTGTTAGTATGCTATCTTCATACATTTGGAGCCAGAAAAAAGTTTTAATAAGTTTTAATAACTTACCAAAAGCCGTCTGCCAGCGCCGCCATTAGCAGCACCTGTTAGCATTAGATTAGCCCCACCGAGTCCGCTGCGCAGTTACGGGCAGTCCAGTTTAGCTGCAGCTTCAAAAAGGCTGTCGGCTTTGTTATTCCAAGTTAGCTGGGTGTCCCCCGATATCTTCTGCTTCCAGTCCGACATCGAGGCGAGCTCCAGGAACCTCTGATCGCACAAAGCCGGCTGTCTGCTGCAGCTCCGGTGCTGGGGTCCGCTTTAGCATGTTAGCCTTAGCTCATACCATGAGCTGCTGGTCTCGCGCGGCGCTGTGGGAGCGATCGGCGGAGCGATCGCGGCTGCTGCTCCAGTCCTGAGACATTCACAGAGTTCAGGGAGTGTTTCCAGTTAATTTATCCGTATGAGGCATCCTCTTATGGGAGAAACAGTCCTCCAAAAGCCGACTGCCGAGTGCCGAGACTCTGGAACTAATGAATGTAAAATGGCGGAGGCGGTATTTCCGGTTCCTGGTTCCCGCAGGAAGTTGTTCAAAAAAGCATGAAATTATTAAAAAATAATATTAATGATACTTTACGTATATATAAAGCCATTTAAAACATTCACAGCTGCAACAAAGTGCTGTACACATGAAATTAAGAACATTTCAACACAAAAAAAAATCATATTTTTATTAATTATGATAATCTCGTAAAGTCGGACGCTCGTAGGTCAGGGCGCTCGTAAGTCGGGGACCACCTGTATTCTTATTGTAAATGTATGTGACTCATCACATCAATCTGAGGATCGAAGCAAATTTTGTCAAAATGATCTTAGATCCCTGTTTTTTAAGCTACATTTGATCCCTGGATCAACCAGATCTGAGCGGTTCCAGAGAGCAATGCCTTGATTTTCCTTATTCAGACTAAATGTGTAAATGTGTGTTTCAGTTCATCTTATAGAAGCTCTGTGCAGAATTACCTCAATTTTTTTTTTAATAAACATGTGAAGTACAATGATGGCTGACAGTGTTATTCAAAATGTTCAACTCTTGTACAGTGTTTCAACACAAATTATATAAATAACAGCTTACACTCTATAAATCTAATTACAGTAAGAACTTTGAGGTGCATTCTGCAGACATTTATCTTTTAAGATAATAGTATGAATGGTTGTCTTTATATAGAACTTTTTTACCTTACAACTACTTTGAGTTTGGCAGAATATTTTCTAGTCAATACAAAAAGTGCACAAACAAAATGGTTAATGATACTGTCATTTATTCAGTTTAAAAGAGAGGTTTTCTAAATCAATGAAATTGAGCTATACAGTATCAGCACCACTATGTGAAACATATGTTGTAATATGTAAGTTGTCTTGTTTGCTCACGTCAGAGTGATATCCATTACAGAAAAAGCATAATCAAAATTACATTCATCAAATCAATACATAAACAGTAATGAGCATGCATCAGGGAGTAATGATATAGTAATTCATGCTCAAATAAAGAGTGTAATGAATGAAAAATCATGTCTGCCCCATATTTGCAAAAACTACTTCAAAGTAAAGGTGGAACAATGTAAAAAAAAAGGTTTACATCAACTATCACTCTTAACTTCTATCCACTTGTTCTTTTTACAATTCATGCAGCTACTCATAACCCACCAAAGGTGGTGACAGATTAACCAAGGCACAGCACACAAAGCCAATCATATCGATTAATGCAACTTTTTCTGGATCTCTACATGTTTGAAAATCAATAGGTAGAAGAGGGCCATTCAAGATTGTGTATTTTTGTCTTACACAGCCTAGACACGTTCAACATGGATTCTAACATGTGCTATTTGCCATGTTTTTTTTAGTTCTTTTTTGTCGTCGGTTGAAACGTTCTGCTGCCAGATGTCATCCCACCATCAGCACCAACTGCACTCTGCAGCACACGTCTTCAGTGAAGGCACCCAGTCTGGATCATCCTTGCTGTACAATGGAGCATGTTTGCCTAAGAAAAGAAAAAAGAATAAAATAAAAATTACTTAAATGAAGTTGTAAATAATTGGTGTGTTAATATGCATATGAATTTCAAAACAGGATTTACAACATAGCACCGGATTGTCAGTTGTCAAACAACACAAGAACAGTTAATTTAGGTTATTGTATGTGCTTATTGTAAATGTATACTAAATCCTACTTTTTCATTGGATGCGTCTCAGCTCGCACGCTGGCCACATTATGCTCCCATGCAAGTGGGTGGACAGGGAGGAGGTCATACTACAGTACTGCTTCTTACATATTTAGTGTTTGTACGTATTTTTTGCTTTTCAACTTGAGAGCTAGGTGTGTAGTTTCTCATGACAGTGCTCTTGTCACGAGTGTCATGTCACTGTCATGGCTCTTATGAATTTTGAATAATCAGCATAAACAACTCAACAACTGAAAGCTTTGTTAAGCTTTCAGTTGTTGAGTTGTTTATGCTATTTGTAAAAAACAAATAACTCAACAAAAAAAATTAACGTTCCATGTACATTTTATGCAGCACAGTTAAAGGATTGTAATAATAATAATCATTTTATTTAAAAGCTCCTTTCAGGACACCCAAGGACACTTAACAAACCAATTCAGTTCAAACATTATCAGTGACAAATTGAAATATAAAATACATAAGGATGATATAATATAAAATACATTTAGTAAAGTTAATGATAAGCTAGTCTAAAGAGATGTGTTTTCAGGGCTGTCTTGAACAGAGAAAGGGAGGTGGTGTTTCAAAGGTCTGTCCTCGTGCTCAATAAACTTATGATTCGTGTAATGCCCTAATTCACTATAATCTACTGTAAGAAATATATTACCTGACACAAAGTGTGCAGAGCAAATTCGGATGTTGCTCAGTTTTTTTCAATCCAAGTTCTGGTTTAGGCTGGCAGCCACAGACGTCGACGTTCCTCTGATAACTGCTGAGTTACTTCACCTTGATTTGTGATCACGAGTGGTAATCTGTACTACTGTAGGTTTTTCTCTCGATCTAACCGATTGTGGCAGCCATGGACACGACCAGTGTTGGGTGTAACGCGTTACTTAGTAACGCGTTACAGTAATGACATTACATTTTTCAGTAACGTAGTAGTGTAACGCACTACTTTGAAAATGCCTGTAATATATTACAGTTACTAACAAAACCTTACATTCGTTACTTGCGTTACAATCAGGAGCTTTCGGAGAATAGTTTTATTTATTTATTTTATTTTACCTTTCGGAGAATAGTTGTGACGAGGGCGACGGAGCAGACCATAGACATTATATATAGATATCTATGGAGCAGACTGTCACGTGGGGAAAACAAAGACGTACGCGATGACGTCGGAACGTCATACGTCAACGTACATAGACATATAAAGGTACATAGACATACGGCGATGTCATTTTATGGATGGAAGTATTCATATTATTTTTCTTTTGTCACGAGAAAGGACAAGAACATTACAGTAGTGTGCAAGCTATGTCTGGGCCACAACAAGACACTGTCTACTGCTGCGAACTCGACGTCAAATCTTTACAAGCATTTACAAAGACAACACGCTAATGCTAAGCTAGCTGCTAAAGAGCCGCAGAGGGATGGTGCAAGTTTGATGCCGCCACCGTTTAAGCAGGCTCGGCTTGAATTTCACCGCCAGGCAACCACTACAAAGGCTGAGGTAAACAAACTTGTAAACAAACATTTCAGATGTTTTATTTTTTATTTTGTTTTATTTTTTTAAAACAGAAGTTTTACATTTTGATATTGTCATACCTTTTGAATGGCACGTTTACATATCAAAGTCAAAGTCAAAGTCAAAGTCAACTTTATTGTCAGATCTGCAATATGTACTGTACAGGACATACACAGGACCGAAATTGCGTTTCTCTCAGTCCCTCGGTGCAACAGTAAACATCTAAACATTGAAACACTGAAACATATAATAATTGACATAAGCATAAAATAGTAAAACTAACACTGTCCTGAGTTTTTTGCATAGTGGAATAAGAGTATGAAAATTTACACCAACTCTAAAACTAAAACATTAAACATTTAATGAACATAATACTGTCCTGAGTTTTTGCATACTAGTATAAAAAAAAAGAGTATAAAAAGTATAACTAAAATAAACTAAAGGTTTCTAGCATTGACATTTGCAAAGTGGCAAAGCAGCGTATGAGTTAATGTACACAGTATATGTATGAGGTAGTAGTTGATGTTGTTATAGAGGCAAAAAGTGGCATATGCAGTAAGGCACATTGGGCATCCCTAAATAAGACCGTTCAGAGCACACTGTATATGTATCAGCAGTGGTGTAGATATTAGAGTAGTGTAAATGTAAACAGTAGTTACATGTAAGCAGTAGTAATAAAAGTAAACAGTATTAATAAATGTAAACAGAGAATGTAAACAGTATTATGATTATAGGCAGTGATGTAATACAAACATTAGTGCAAGTATGAGAAGTAGTGCAAACTGTATGAGCACATGACCGAGAGTTTAGTGAATAACCCGTTTGATGACACAGAGTCCAGTGTTAAAATCTTTGTGTTTTGTGGTAATGTGTGAGAAAGTTTTAGTGTTAAGGCAGTTCAAATGGGAGGGGGGGCAGAGCAGGCAGAGTGTTTAGCATCCTGACTGCCTGATGAACAGAGCTGTCTCTCAGTCTGCTGGTTCGAGCCTGGAGACTCCTCAGTCTCCTTCCTGATGGCAGCAGTCTGAAGCGGCTGTGTAGTGGGTGTGTGGGATCACCTGCCATGCAGTGGGCTTTCCGAGTGAGGCGTTTGCTGTGTAAGTCCTGCAGTGAGGGGAAGGAGGTGCCGACTATCTTCTCAGCTGCTCTCACAATGCGCTGGAGGCTCTTGCGGCAGGATGCAGTACATGCACCAAACCACACAGTGATGCAGCTGGTCAGGACACTTTCTATGGCACCTCTGTAGAAGGTGCTCATGATGGGGGTTGAAGCTCCAGCCCTTTTCAGCTTGCGGAGAAAGTAGAGACGCTGGTGAGCCTTCTTTGCCAGTGCTGCAGTGTTCCTGCTCCAGGACAGGTCCTTTGAGACGTGCACTCCCAGGAACTTGGTGCTGTCTACTCTCTCCACTGCGGTGCTGTTGATGGTCAGAGGGGCATGTTGGGCATCCTTCTTCCTGAAGTCCACAACAATCTCCTTTGTCTTCTCCACGTTGAGAGTGAGATTGTTGTGTCCGCACCACAAGGCCAGGCGGCTCACCTCGTTCCTGTAGTCCGTCTCATCGTTGTTGCTGATGAGACCCACCACTGTTGTGTCGTCCGCAAACTTGATGAAGTGGTTGGAGCTGTATGATGGTGTGCAGTCGTGTGTTAGCAGGGTGAATAGAAGGGGGCTCAGTACACATCCTTGTGGGGCCCCTGTGTTCAATGTGATGGTGCTAGATGTGTTACTCCCGACTCGTACTGTCTGTGGTCTCCCAGTCAGGAAGTCTAGCAGCCAGTTACACATTGAGGTATTCAGCCCCAGGCATTGTGCTTGTTATGTAGCACTGCTGTTTTACTTTTTCATCAAAAATGAGTGTCAAAAAGATCTCTAATATCATTATTGAAAGATAAAAATTAATACAGTTAAATCTCAGGTATTAGAGAGTAATCCGAAAGTAATGTAACTAAGTTACTTTCAGAACTGAGTAACTAAGTAGTGTAATATGTTACTTTAAAAAAAGTAACTAGTAATCTGTAACTAATTACTTATTTTGGGTAACTACCCCAACACTGGACACAACAATAATTCACCATTTCTTGATTTTGTGTGACAAGACGCAACGCACAACTAGAATAGCTTTGAGGCTAACACCGCTATGTTGCCAAGATGGCTAACTTCCGGTATATTTCCGGGTTGATGACGATCCGTGAAAAGGGTCTATAGAGCCTCGAGGGCTCATTTACGAAAGCGACCTGCTACAAACTAAAGAATGATGAACAGCAATGATACAATTACATTAAACAATAAACAAAAGAAAAACAAAAAAAGTAGCAAAAACTAGCAAAAACATTATAAGGTAATCACAGATTTATGAATAATCCTTTAATTAGAAAAACTCATACAGGGCCACCAGATGTAAAGTATTTTGGGGGGTCAGTATTAAACTGACACCCTTTACCTTAATTAATTACTTATTCAGATTGAATAGTATTTCATGGATTATTTTCTTTTTCAGGTTTACCCAATATTTTTGTGATAATTTATGATGAACACTAAACCATAAGCCATAAAGAGACAATGAGACGTTGATTTTAGTCGGTATGCCAAAAGACACTAACTTTTATTTAAAATAAATCAACTAAAATTAACACCATTACACTTGATTGACTGATTACTGTTGTAAGAAATTAATGCCGTAAACGGCCACCAAATGTAGGAAATAATGGAACTGTAAGGTATTTAAACACTTACTGAGCCACCATTATTGTAGATGCGCAGTTTAGCAGACTTTAATCTTGCACAAACTGCCACCAAATGCGCGAGTTCTTCCTTTTTCCGATACTAAATTGTTTTTACTGTGATTAGACAAGAATGTAATTTCACAAGAGGCTCAACTTATGTTGGTCTACCAGAAAAATAGACCTTTTATTGAAACTATCACAAAAATTACATTAAACATTTGTATCGATATTAGCTCTGATTTAATAACTACGTTGACAAGAATTCAAATTAAAACAAACAGACAATTAGGAACTTTCTGTTGGCACATTACTTGACAGATTAAATGCTTATGAAAAATAAGAAATAGGAGGAAGGAGTACTGGAAGCTAAGTTAAGCTAAAGTTGTTTACTTTGAACCAGACTGGGTGACACCTTTTTCCCCACACGAGCAGACTGCTGGGCTCCCGTACGCTCAAAC
>JBBPBX010023706.1:24823-40309 GCA_038048925.1 Garcialebias charrua | reverse complement strand
AGCATGAACTTTCTTGCCATAAAATTCTCAACTGTGTCAATATTAATAGTTTTAACTTTAAACATCTTTAAAATTTACAGCATTGAAATTCATAGTTAATTAAATAAAACTTTTGGGTGTTGTTATTTATAAGAAGCTGACATAGAAATCTCATGGAAATTACTTAAGAATAAAAATAACAAAATCAATTGCATTACTGTATAAAGTAAAATAGTTTTTGAATGACAAAGTTTTGAATATATTGAATAATGTAATGATTGTTCCATATTTAATCTGTTGTATTGAAGTTTGGGGAAAAGCATGTAAAACTATTACAAACCCTGTTTTTTTTGTTTTGTTTTTAAAGAGCTACAAGAATTATTAGTAGGAAGTGCTATGGTCACCCAACAAATATTTCATCAGTTTAAATTATTAAAATTTTATGATTTGGTTGAACATAGTATTTTACAAGTCATGTATAAAACTGAAAAAAAATTACCCCCCAAATATTCAATTAAAATTTGTTTAAAGTTATTAAACCCTGAAGGGAATGTAAATGTTTGTAAAACCTCCATTTAGGACTAGTTTGAAGGAGCTGAGTTGTAAATCAGGAAACAGGATTGTGTTGACTTGATATCACCATAAACATTTCTAAAACTATGTTTTAAAATATGATTAAATCAAAGTTGTTGGGAAGGTGTGGTGCAGGTGAAGTGAAGGTTGTTGTTTGTTTGTAGTTATTTTGTATTTTTTAAACAAGGGGCAGATATTAAAACACTATTTTCGTCTTTCTGCACATTTTCATTCAGTGTTTTTTCTTCTTCTGATGAATTTGTTTTATTTTGAATAAAAAAACATGCAGCGCTGCTGGGGCTGTTTGTTTACGTTGTAGTTTCAGGGAAACGTTGGCTCAAACTTTATTGTTCTTCATCTTCTGACTCTCATCATATTCTATCGAGTGGAAACTCTTCAGATTAAACAAGTTAGATGTTCCCACCGCTAGTTAGAACGACTTTGTCACGTTTTGCAAAATAAAGAAACCGAGTAAGACTCGCTGCAGATGAGACCTGCAGTTTAACAAAACCGAACTACGTCCACACCTACGAATTAGTCTTTCCTCTCATCAGTGATGTCGTCTGCTTTCTCTTCGCTTGTGAAACTTTGTTCAGTCACATTCTGACGGTCATGAGCACTCGTTTGACTCGTTTTGAAGCGAAAACTTAACGCGCTTTGGAGACTAGCTTAGCTTTTAGCCTGCTACCGCTAACGCCTGCTGCTGGACTGAGCGCTGCGTAACAACGACGTCACCACGCACGTTTTGTGTCACAGCTTTTTCTGTCCGGGCGGGTTGTTGAAGCAGCCGCTCCAACCCGAACAGAAACAGAAAAACGTTGTAAAATCCTATCGAAATATCGAAAATATGCTTAAACTTCATATCATCGTTATTGAATAAAAGTATATCGCGATATTTATCGTTATTGAATTATCGTCCAGCACTAGATGTGGTGATACGTGTTCCCGCTCCTCGTGACAAAAACATACCTTTTCACCGCCTTTGACTTCACAAGCCTGTATATGACTTCTCAGGGGGAAAAAAATATGAGCGAAATCAAAGCGCCAATAAGCTCAGACTGTTAAACCAGAGAATAGTGGGGGGAAAAGGGAAAAGAAAGACCTGAGCGACTTTGGATTTTGACAGCATCTTCATGCGCTCCCTGACAAAAATTTGCATTGTTATCGTAGATAACTGGTGATGTTTTTACTTGGTTGTACATTTTGGTGAAATGTGTAAAATGTAAACCGAGCCTCTAACGATTCCCTTAATGACGCGGATCTTGCTTTTCTTCCCCCCGAATCGCGTCTTAGCGGGCTTCTCAGTGCGGGATGTCTGATATCTGAATATTAAAAAGGGAGTTTCAAGCTCATCTGCAAATGTGATTTGCACATATCACACTTCTGCAGTCGTCAAGCTGCTTCATCGCCAGGCTTCTGAGCAAAGAAGACAGGGGAGAGGAGGGAGGGGAAAAAGAAGCAGAAAGATGCACATATGGGTTGCTATTGATGTATTCCATTCCTGACCCAATTTAAATCCCTGCCAACAAGCTCATATGCATACTGTACATTTGCTAAATTACAGAGTGTAAACCTTGCCTTCTCAGAGAGACAGGTGTAAACATCAGTGTTTTCCTAATGCACTACCAATAAATACGATAATTGCATGCTGTAACAGAGCACAAAATAATTTGGACATCATTTTGATGCTTGGGGGGGCCCATGGGAATGTCCTCCAGAACCAAGGTGGCCCATTGACATGCCTTACACACCGAGATATAATTATGGCTGCCTGTCTTTGTTCCTTTCTGAGTTTCCTCTCAGAGCACCAGTAATTATTTGTGATATTTTGGTATTCTTTCACGAGCGAGTTATCCTCTGTGGACTTGAGTATTACATGGGGTGTAAATGAAGTTGCGAATACGCTTGAGTATTACATGGGGTGTAAATGAAGTTGCGAATACGCTGCCAAATCTTAAAGTTCAGAATTGTAAGTGTAAAATCCTGACAGTGAAGTTGTTGGGGGGTGGTTACTATAAAGCCTGATTTGAAATTTTATTTAGGAGCTTGACACGTGACGACTTCCATTTCTGCCGATTTTGGTCGGCTGCTCTCAGAGTCATCGTCGGCTATCTGTGCCGGGAATTTGCTGATAATAAGGGGCAGTGCCAGGATATCTTTAGGGTGCGCCGCGTGTCGAGCTGCAGTTTGTTTTCATGATAATCCCCTCATTTGTAATGGGGGGATCAGCAGGTTACGGCTCTCCACTTGCCTTCCGTGTCAAGACTTGGGACTAGCGAGGTGGATTGTCATTTCTGAAGCGATATTTTGACAGCGCCTTCACTTTGCTTGTGTGCTGCGGCTCAGAGGTCAGAACTGTGCCACTTCCATTTACTGTGCATGAACACGCAATCCCTGAGGAGCTCTCTGCATCTGCCCCTGCCTCAGTCTCCAACATACACATGCACACCGTTGTTCTTCGTGCCTCTCACTGTTGAACTCACTTGTTTAAGGATATGGATGTCAAGACTGGTCTAATGCTCCCAAACCGAGGGACAACTGCTCTTTATGATGGCTGATTTCTCCTCTTGAAACTGTTCCAATTAATGTATTGAAGACAGCCCCTTCTTCCTCAGTCACCAATGTCCTCACCTGCTAGGTATAAAAAAAACCAGGAAAAAATACATAGTCTGGTGTGATTGTTGAAACCACACAATGTCTCAGTGGTGTAGCTGTCATCCATTTCCTTGTGTGCTTGGTGCCACCCCTCACTGACAGAGGCAGGTCATGTCAACCAAATAAGGCACTTGTCAGTAATACAAAAAGACATTGTTGCCGGTCCATTGTTACCTGCTCAGCCAGCTATCATATAGAAAGTGATAGAGTGACTGTGTTTTTGGAGTGCCGCAGAGCTCCACAGCCTCAGGGGTATTATGGGTGTAAATCTCCCTCACACAGTTCTGCTCCAGGCCAGGGGGAGCATCATCATTAGCCGCAGCAGATGGAGGGGGGCTTCAGCGAGGTTTTCCTACCCGCTGCTGTCAGACTCTTACTGCTGGAATCTGGTTTGATACAATGCAAGTGGCTGGGAGCAGCAGCAGACAGTGAATGATGAAACCCTCCTGAAATTGGTTGAAAGCTACAGTATGGTCCAAACCCCATGAGACTGATTCATCGTTTATTTGTGAAGTGATGAGAGTGGAGGTTTGGTTAAAGTGCTGCTGTGTCTGATCTTGTGTTGGCATTCTTTTGGTTTTGGTGGCAGAGCTAGCAGGAGTTTGACTGGTGGTCTTTAAATGCAGCTTTTATGAAAATCAAGATCAAAGAAACATTCACAGAACAGCATTCATGACTTACATTAAGGGAAATCACATATTTTATGATTGAGAATTGTTGTGTCACAAAACAAGCCGTGTCATGTCAAAGACTGGAGTTAATTTATTTTAACCAGTTTGATGCATGCTCAATAATCCAGGCAGAAAAATCTACAAAAGTTAAGTCTGATCATTTGGATATTCAAAAAACAAAACAAATAAACAAACAAACAAAAAATATTTTGTTTTTTGAATGTCCAGAGGACCAGACTTAACATTTTTAGACAGTTTATTACATACAGTATATATTTTATAGATCAAACACAAGCAAACACTGTTAAATAAAATTTAATTTTTTTGCTCTTTAAAGATGTTTTACCTGAAATTTGTTGGCTTTATGCACTCAGTGACAAACTCGAATAATGTGAGTTTAATAAACTACAGTATTTAAAAAAAAAATCAAGCAAAGCTTTTTAACACAACTGAATTCCTTTCTGTAACAATAACCAATGTAGTTGTTTGTGTTTTAAAAACTCAAGCTGAGTCACCTTTATCTGCTTGATGTTATTTGTAATTAATTTCTATGGTTTAGCCTATTTTTTTTCCAGGGTTGTTTAATTGAGTTTGTATTTGTTGACTTTCTAGCATGACTTGAAGTTGATCCAATTTGATTTGAACATAACTCATAGTGTAATAGTCTGTGACTTCATTTTACACTTTTCTTTATATTCAGATATTTTTGTTTGCTTAAATATAACAATTAAAGTCAAAAAAGATAAATTAAGACTCTGTTTAAATTATGATGAATTACCCAGATGAGAGCAAATCTGTTAAAGGAGAAATCAAATCAAATCTCCAAAAATCTATATAACAAGAATGTCATTTAGTAAACAAAACACATAAACATACTTTGTATGTTTTTTCAAGTCAGTAGCTTAAATAAATAGTTTTTTATGTTTTTCCAGCAAAATTCCTAAGTGAATTAATTTCTGGAGGTCAGGAAGGAAATGACGCATATTTGAAGGAAATGACGCATATTTGTCCTCCGCGCTACTTTCTAAATAACACTGAAGCTACAAACCCGTCATTTAAAATGATAGTGTAGGGATTGTGGTTTTGACAGGTAGCAGAAGACTTTTTTGAATCTGAAGAAATGCAGGAACACCTAGTGTGGGTAATGGATTTACAACCATATCAGTTTGAACCTGAACCGACAGCTGGATCTCAGAATTCTGACGAGTCCAATGAGTTTGCAACATGGAATGGTAAGAACTGATTCCCTGACTTTCATTAAAATTTAACTACAGAAACGCCTAAAAAAATATTTGTTTGCTGATACCCTGATGCATGCTCAATAATCCAGGTAGAAAAATCCAAAAAAGCTAAGTCTGGTCCTCTGGACATTCAAAAAACAAAACAAAACAAAAAAACTGTCGAAACGTTTCGTCTTTCGTCCGAAAGACTTCCTCAGTCTGAGAAGCTGTGTTCAGCTCAGTCTTATAAAATGTTTTTGAATGTCCAGAGGACCAGACTTAGCTTTTTTGGATTTGTTAGCTGACTTTTTTTAAGAGTGTGTCTCAGTTTAATTTTTGTTAATAAATGATTACAAATCAGCTTATTTTTACACGTAAATAACACAGAGCGTGCACCCATAGACAGCATTTCCGCTTTTCAGCGTGAGCTGACTTTCATTAAAATTTAACTACGCCTAAAAAATGTGTTGGCTGACTTTTTTTAAGAGTGTGCCTCAGTTTAATTTTTGTTAATAAATGATTACAAATCAGCTTATTTTAGCACGCAAATAACTCGAAGCGCGCACCCGTATACAGCATTTCCGCTTTTCAGCGCGAGCTCACTTTCATTAAAATTTAACTACGAAACGCCTAAAAACATATTTGTTAGCTGACTTTTTTGAGTGTGTCTCAGTTTAATTTTTGTTAATAAATGATTACAAATCAGCTTATTTTAGCACGTGAATAACACAGAACACTCACCCGTAGACGGCATTTCCGCTTTTCAGCGCAAGCTGACTTTCATTAAAATTTAACTACAGAAACGCGTACAAAAATGTGTTAGCTGACTTTTTTTAAGAGTGTGTCTCAGTTTAATTTTTGTTAATAAATTATTACAAATCAGCTTATTTTAGCACGTAAATAACACGAAGCGCGCACCCGTAGACAGCATTTCCGCTTTTCAGCGCGAGCTCACTTTCATTAAAATTCAACTACGCCTAAAAAATGTGTTAGCTGACTTTTTTTAAGAGTGTGTCTCAGTTTAATTTTTGTTAATAAATGATTACAAATCAGCTTATTTTAGCATGTAAATAACACGAAGCGCGTACCCGTAGACAGCATTTCTGCTTTTCAGCGCGAGCTCACTTTCATTAAAATTCAACTACACCTAAAAAAATGTGTTGGCTGACTTTTTTAAGAGTGTGTCTCAGTTTAATTTTTGTTAATAAATGATTACAAATCAGCTTATTTTAGCACGTAAATAACACCAAGTGCTCACCCGTACATATCTCTGGAACTGCTCATTTTAGGAGGATCTAAGTATCAAATTGTTTTTTTTTTTTTTTACAAATCAGCAATGTAAAAAAGGTGTTGAGGTAATTATGACCAAATGTAACTTAATTGTCAGTTTGATGTGATGAAATGTTTTTTGTTTACAATATAAATGAAGCTACACAATACTGTATGAGGGACAACCGTGGCCCGACCTACGTCATACCTGGGAGCGAGAGCAGGCGGGGGGAGGGGTGTCAAAAACACCGGATGTGATTTTTTTCCACTTTGCAAATGCTAAATTTGAGTTAGGATGAAATTTTTGACTTGTGAAAATTTCTCAACAAGCTTATTTTATGCTTTTCATTAGACTACTATTAGCTTAAAAACACTTTTCATTTCTCCTTTAATTTGAAAACAAACTTCTGCCTGAAGCTGTGCAACAGTTTCAGTGTAATCCCATGCTAATCAGAACAATCAATTATCAATAATAAGGACTATTTATCTCTGGCAGCCACTAGCTGTTCTTTGATGCAGAAGTATTTTACCGTGTATTGGAGGCCTGCTGTCCAGGGATTAAGTGATGTGTAAGTGTGTGTGAGTGTGTGTGTGTGTGTGTGTGTTGTCTGAAGCTTTGGCAGAATTGTAATAGTCCAGCATGAAGCTTCACATGGCCACATCAAGAATTATGAGGAAGGCAGAAAGAGGAAAAAAAAGGAAGGGTGGGGGAGGAAAAAGCCCGTCTTGGTCTGTGTTTTAAAGGACAGTGCTTTGAATGTCATTTGACAATTTCCTTTTAATTAGAACTAATTTACAGAAAGATGCCCAGCAGCTAATCTTTACAGGATAATTAACTTCTATTTTCTTTACTTTTAATTAAAAAGTGGAAAAGATTTAGCTGATCCATAAAGAATTGTTCTTTTGAAATGTTCATCAGACTTCACACTTCTTTTGGCATTGGTAATATTTAGATCCTATCTGCTGCTCACAGCCTCCGCTGAGTTATTGCAATGATTTTCTCCCCCCTTATCCGGGGTATTAAGAAGTAGAACTATCAATGGTAGAAATAGGAACCAGAGGCAAATTAGAATTGAATTAATGAAGAATTTATAGCAAAAAGGAACCCCCTCCATCCTTCATAATACTAGAATGAAATTGACATCTTAGATATATCCATTTCATAGAAATTCCTTGATGGGGAAATGCTACTTTATCTCCATTATTTGATGCTGTAATCAGTTTTTGCTCATAAGGCACCCCTTTCATTTCTTTCAAATGATTCTTGACTAAAATGCTTGGACAGTTTTCTCATGTACAACTTTTTTAGGCCCCCCTCGTCCCCCACAGGCCATTGCATGCAATGGGTATTATGCTTTGTGGGTTAAACAGCGGCATCTTAATAAGCATTTAGGACACAAAGTGTCGTGTCTCCACCGAATGAACAGTCCCTCGTCCTCATCAAAGCCGGTCAAGAAAAAGTATTTTCTTTCCACTGTTAGCACCCTCCAACAGACTTTACTTAGTGGAGATAAAGTGAGCCAATATGAGGTGAGCGTGCCGTAGACAGAGCCTCCACTCATCTGCAAACGAGCCGGTGGCTGAAGATGGATGCCCCCACTTAACCATGATAGCTCCCTGGAGGAGCCTCACTCAATGGCTTCATTAAAAGTGAACGTTCTAGTGAAAAGCCCGCTTATAAACCAGTAATTAAGACCACACATATTTTACCTGCTTTGTTTCTGCTGTCACCCTCGGTGTACAGGCACATGGTTAACTTATATTTCCCTATAAGTAACAGAGCAGCGTTAATAAATCATTTAGCCTGACGAGAAGCGGCGCGCAACAGGAAGTCCATTTCTTCAGCGTTTTACTTCCCTGAAAACCAACGATGAAACGCAAAAAATAAAAAGACGCAACTTTCTAATTTGGTGGACTTCTTTTTGTACCAGTGTCCACTTGTGTGTGTCTCTTTCTGGAAACTCTGGAGAGATGAGGAAAGTCAGCAGGACCCGGCGAACTCTGCCGAGGAACTGGCTGGCATCTGCTGAAGCCCTCGGGCACGCTCAGAGGCGCCTCCAGCATTTTAATGGCATAGGCAAATGCCAGCATGTTTTCATGCCATTCCAATTCCAAATCATTGGATAAAGAAGTAAGAGTGTGTTATTTCCCTTCAACGGTCCAGACAGAAACACCGGGCACAGCAACACAGAACTTAGCAACTCCACAAACATGCTGGGATCCAACGCTGGGCCTGATTGAAATAATATACTCAACCAGAATTGTGTTCGTGGAATTTGAGGAATGTGACATCTTTCATGTAGAAATTATCTTTTTTGTTTAGTTTTGTTTTTGTATGTAGATAAAACAAAATGAGCAGCTGGGAGAAACTTTTTTTTTTCTTCTAGCCAGTGGGTGTGTGTCAGTCTTTAATGAAAAGTGACGTAAACTTTTAAACAAATGATTTCATTGTGTTGCGTTTAGATGCCCTGTCATCTTTAGAGCTGCAGCCTTAAACAAGGGTGTGTTTCTAGTGTTGGGAGGATGTGAGTACATTTACTCCCCAATCCACCCTCCTTCACCCTCCGTTTTTTTATTTTAACCACAATTTCCAGATGAGCCGCAGTGTTTTTTTGTTTGTTTTTTTGCGGTTTGTTGGCTGTTGATTGTAAGTGCCTGGATTTAGGGAGGCAGTCATTTCTAATCAGGTGAATTACATTGCCTAGCAACCGGAAAATCAAGTTAAACAATACCATTGCGTATTCTTGCTCACAGACTGCATCTCAGAGAACACATCAGTCTCCACTGAAGCTGCTCAGCGCTCCTCCCAACACACACACACACACACACACACCTCCATATTTCCACATAAGCAGCCATTCACTAAAAACACACACACAAGTGGTAATTTACATTTGACTTCTGATATGGCATTCGCTCCACATTTAGTTTGATCATAGAGTGAATAACTGTCTTTGTTACACTTGTGCTCTATATATAAAATATGTTCATAAAGGAAGATTCCTTTGAGGGTTCCTGTAGCATATTAGGCTATTAAGAGTTGCATAAATGCTATCTATTTCATTACAGTGATCAAGGATTAAATTAGAAGCTTGAGCCGTGTAACATATAAGCTAAGTCTCCTTCAAGGCTGAGGGAGCCCTCTGCTTCCCAAAGGTCATTAGAACTGAGGAGAGTCTGGCCCCAGTCTCTTTCTGCCTTCTACCCTGTCTCTTCCTTATGCTCTTCTTGCTCTGCCATTTTTCAAACCATTATGTGAAGATTTCTCATTCTCCTCCCTTGCAAAAGTTTGTGTGTGTTCCACTGAAAGTAAGGAAGGCCCAGTATCAGTGTTGGCACATAAAGGCCTGTTATTTGGAGTAGAGCTGGCAGGAGTTGAGCTGTGTGGCCTTCTTAGATTTTAGGGCTGCATTATGCATTCATGTTTGGTCTCAGGTGCTGCGTCTTATCCCCAGGCCAGCTTGGACAGATTTTCAATGGACCTTTTTGGATGAAAAACTGTATAGGTGGGTGCAAAAAATGATTTCCATGCTTATAGAGATCTGCTGCTTTGTTCTGTCAGATTCAATTACCTCACCTCTAATTAGGGAGCTATAGAGGAGGCTGGGTTTGTGATCCACACATCACACTGTGGAGCCTGCTGATAGTGTGAGGTATCGCTATCACAGCCCGGCCACAAGCTCCACACATTGCAGACGCTCGAAAAAGCATGCCATGAAATTAACAGTCACTTATACAGTTTTGCACATACCAACATCTTTCCTTAGAGCTCTTATTTTTTTTTTTAGGTCTGAGATTTTGGGAAATGTTGGCACCTTTTTTTCTATGGATGCACGATATAAACGGTACATGGTAGAAACGATATAAATTTAGCCTACGATAGAGATCTGTCTTCTACCGGCTAACCGCAGAAAATCACAGTTGTCAGATTTAATCTTAACTTTTTTTTGTTTAAAACTGTGCATAAGTGGTATTGAAGTGTACAATCAGAGTTGTCAGAGTTAATCGATACTTTTTTTTGTGTTGAAAACTGCGCGTAAGTGGTGTTAAAAGTATTTTCTTCGAGTGCTAAGTAGCGAAGCTATAAGCTAACTACGTCCGGCTTGCCGTAGTGTTGCCGTATTCTGACGCATGCGCAAAACGCTGTGTTCCGTTGAAAGTTTTTTATTTATTTATTTTGTCGAAAGTTAAAGTAAGCGTTGGTCAGCTTTAGAGAAACCTGCCCTCTGATCTGTGAACAGAACGCTGTGTTGTGTGATTTTACTGCGAGACCCTCTGGTCAAAGCCACAGAGGAAACTGGTTGCCTTGTCAGCTCTCCTTAAAGCTGAAGGAGACGCCCTCTAGAGGGTTGGAGGGTGAAGTGTTTTCAGTGTAAAATGCTGCTCTGTTACTGTTCATTTCTTAAGTGACAATATTGGAAACTGTTAAGAGTTAACAACATATTCTTTAGTTTAAAACTTATGGCTAAAACTACACAAGATATATTTTGCACTGTTTTGCACTACAAGAAAGAAGCCTAATGCTTGAGTTGTTAATTATTTAAAAACTCTCTGGACATAGTAGTGAAATTTTCTTAATAGAGATTATTTTGTGGTATAGCAGTTTTCAAAATAAATTATGGCAAAAGGACACCCTATGCCTTTTTTTCCCCCATTCCTATTGCAAGTTTTATACCAAAAACCTATTGCGATATATATTGTTATCGCCACCCTTCACAATACATATCGTGATATAAATTTTAGGCCATATCGCACATTCCTACTTTTTTCCCATTTTCTGTTTTCGTCCACCAATACTCACACGTAGTAGAGAGTGTTTTTTTAAATAAAATATATGTTTTTTTCCCTCCACCTGTGTCCATAATTCTCTCTTTCTTGCTCTCCTTCCTCTGTGACTCATTAATCCTCTGTCCATCATATGGTTTTGGAGTGTCACTCCATTTTATAGACTCAGTGGGGGCATTACCATGTCCCTGTTCGGAGCTTCACTCCGCATGGCTGATTCCTATCAGATAGAGGCCATGCCATGAACAAAAGAGCCACTGTGATCAAGCCTGCATTCAGCTAGCAATGTCTCTATTAGCACGGGATGCTTCTGCTGCACGAGTGTTTGAACAGGACTGACATTTCTCCCTGGAGCTGACAGAGAAAGAGTCTGATGAATGTGGATGATACAGTTTGAGTGCGTGGATGTTGGGACTGTGTTGGTGCAGGTATACTGTACAGTACCTGCACACAGACTCTGAATGAGAGGAAGTTCAGCAAGGATATAGTTTCCAAAACCATTTGTTTAAGGATTCTGAAGATGTTGTTCTTTGTGTGAGGAGGATTTTGGCAAACCAAACTTCTCTCTGGAAAGCAAAGTCAATTAATTTTGGCATTGGAATGGATGGAATGCAATGCTTTAACATTTGAAGAAACCTAAATGTATTACAGGATTGCAGTTAGTTCTTCAAATGTGTATTTGTCATGACAATACTTTGAATTAATCAGCTAGATGTTTCCTAAGCTGCTGTGATGTCTGGAGTGAAACTAAATATTCTTCTGACCCTTCTAAATCACAGATTGTTTATTCCTTGTTTTGCTCAGTAAGCGTCCTTTGTCAGTTTATTATGATGCAGTGGAAAGTTTACACTAAAGTCAGCAAACGTGTTGTCTTATGCTTCACATTAGCTGTACAAATCATCAAGAGGACAAACCATAGTTACCATTTTATAGTTTCAAAAACAAAAAGTCTCACTGCTCCTTTGTTTTTTTTCAGTTGCCCCTTCTTCAGGGGTCGCAACTGCGAGTGAACTCATATGAAGATTTGGCAATTGTTTTACACCAGATGCTGTTCCTGATGCAACAGACAACTGAGCTACTGCAGCCCACATGTGTGGAACAGAGGGCTGCCATCTAGGGCACCCGGGGGAGCAGATGGAGGGAATTGTTAAGGGGTTAAGGACCTTGCTCAAGGGCTCAGAGTGGGGTAAATGAGGGTGGAGGCAGATGTGGTGTTCCCTTTCAGTCACGTCTCTCGGTGCAACATATATGAACGAGGACGAGATCTCAATTTCAGCCTCAGGTGAATTTTCCGCGGACAAGGCCGACGTCGGATACGGGGAACAGGGAGAAGACCTCTCCCGCACCCCAGTGCCTGTACTGCCAGAGACTGACTTTTCCATCCCTGCTCTGTTCGACTTGTGTCACAGAGCAACGGACGCACTACAGATCCCATGGCCGGAGCCTCCACCTCGTCAACAAGTCACGAGGTTGGCAGGAAATTATTTTTACTCAAAGCAGCAGGCCGCCACGAGGCAAATGATGCCCGTCTTTCCGGACTTCCTCACAGAACTGACTCGCACCTGCTCTCAGCCCAGAGCTCCCATGCTACTGCCGCTCTCGCAGTTTCTCGACGTGGACGGGATGGATGAAGTGGGAATAGCCAACGTGCCTCAACTCGAGGACACGCTGGCATCACACCTGGCTCCCAAGTCATCCGGGACAAAACCAACTCTCCCCAGCAAGTCATGTCGAGCCTCGGCTTCTCTGCTCGAGAAATGCTACAGGGCTCAGGGTCTCGCGGCACGTGCTATGAAGGCGTCCGCAATGATGCAAGCTTACCTGGCTGAAAAAATACAGGATCTCCAGGTAACGACAGACAAGCAAGCCGCCGCGGAGCTGCTGGATGAAGCCCACAGGGCAACAGACTTTGTGCTCCGCATGATGGGGACAGCAGCTGTTGCGCAAGGCAGAGGAATGGCGGAGGTGGTCATCGCAATACGCCATCTGTGGATGACCTTAACTGACCTCCCGGAGGGACAGAAAGTTCCTTTTCTCCACCATTCAATAGAACCGACGGGACTTTTTGGGAAAGCGCTGGATCGAATTCAGACCAGGATGGATCAGAGACGCAAAAAGGCTGAAGCTCTCCGAGTGAGCATCCCCAGGAGAACCTTCTCCCCCCCCCCAAGGAATCAGCTGGGAGCAGAGCACCGCAGCCTCGACACCATTCAGCCACACGTGCTCCACTGCAAAAGCGGCCGGCGTACGAGGTCGAGCACCGGCAGAGACCACCGCCGGCTCCACCTCGGACCGAGCACGCCTGGAGTAAGGACAGATTTGTTCCCCGCCAGGCGGACCGGTACAGAACCATCCATCCATCCATCCATTTTCGTCCGCTTATCCGAGGTCGGGTCGCGAGGGTAGCAGCCTAAGTAGGGAAGCCAAGACTTCCCTCTCCCCAGCCACTTGAAGCAGCTCCTCTGGGAGAATCCCAAGGCGTTCCCAGGCCAGCCGAGAAACATAGTCCCTCCAGCGTGTCCTGGGTCTTCCTCTGGGTCTCCTCCCGGTGGGACATGCCCGGAACACCTCACCAGGGAGGCGTCCAGGAGGCATCCTAACCAGATGCCCGAGCCACCTCAACTGGCTCCTCTCGATGTGGAGAAGCAGCGGCTCTACTCCGAGTCCCTCCCGGATGACTGAGCTTCTCACCCTATCTCTAAGGGAGAGTCCAGACACCCTGCGGAGAAAACTCATTTCAGCCGCTTGTATCCGAGATCTCGTTCTTTCGGTCACAACCCAAAGCTCATGACCATAGATGAGGGTGGGAACGTAGATCGATCGGTAAATTGAGAGCTTTGCCTTTCGACTCAGCTCTCTCTTCACCACGACAGACCGGTACAGCGCCCGCTTCACTGCGGATGCTGCACCTATCCGCCTATCGATCTCACGCTCCAGTTTTCCCTCATTTGTGAACAAGACCCCGAGATACTTAAACTCCTCCACTTGGGGCAGGACCTCCTCCCCGACCCGGAGAGGGCATGCTACCCTTTTCCGGCTCAAGACCATGGCCTCGGATTTGGAGGAACTGATCCTCATCCCGGCCGCATCACACTCAGCTGCAAACCGCTCCAGCGAAAGCTGTAGATCACGATCTGATGAAGCCAATAGGACCATATCATCTGCAAAAAACAGAGAAGCGATTCTAAGGCCACCAAAATGGATCCTCTCAACACCTTGGCTGCGCCTAGAAATTCTGTCCATAAAAGTTATGAACAGAATCGGTGACAAAGGGCAACCTTGGCGGAGTCCAACTCTCACTGGAAACGAGCCTGACTTACTGCCGGCAATGCGGACCAAGCTCTGACACCGGTCGTACAGGGACCTAACAGCCCATATCAATGGGCCTGGTACCCCATACTCCCGGAGTACCCCCCACAGAACCCCCCGAGGGACGCGGTCGAATGCCTTTTCCAAGTCCACAAAGCACATGTAAACTGGTTGGGCAAACTCCCACGCACCCTCCAGGACCCTGCTGAGGGTGTAGAGCTGGTCCAGTGTTCCACGACCAGCACGAAAACCACATTGCTCCTCCTGAATCCGAGGTTCGACTATCCGACGGACCCTCCTCTCCAGAACCCCTGAATAGACCTTACCAGGGAGGCTTAAGAGTGTGATCCCCCTATAGTTGGAACACACCCTACGGTCCCCCTTTTTGAATAGGGGAACCACCACCCCAGTCTGCCAATCCAAGGGAACTGCCCCCAATGTCCACGCAATATTGCAGAGTCGCGTAAGCCAACACAACCCCACAACATCCAGAGCCCTAAGGAACTCAGGGCAAATCTCATCCACTCCCGGAGCCCTGCCACTGCGGAGCTTTTTAACACTAGGAATACCAGAATATTCAGATGAGTACTACACTTACCAGAGCCTGTCAAATTACAGATTGATGGATTTGCATTCAATTAGGTTTGTGTGACCCCCTGGGGCTGAAGTCTTTTGTGTGCTCAAAACATCCCCCCAGTAGCCAAAACAAAACACCTCCCCCATATTCCAACAACAACATTCCTTTTGCAGGTTGAAAGTGCAGCTTTTTACAACACAGACCAAACTTTTGGAGATGTTGATGACTCTTTGCAAATGTCAATGCTAGAAACTTCAGTTTATTTTATAGATATACGTTTTATACTTTTTATACTACTATGCAAAAACTCAGGACAGTATTACACTTTTATTATTTCATTTTATGCTTATGTTCATTGGGTGTTTGGTGTTTTAGGGGTGTTTGGTGTTTCAGTGTTGGTGTAAATTTTCATACTTTTATACTATTATGAAAAAACTCAGGACAGTGT